>JAVTVY010027606.1:0-102390 GCA_036873755.1 Hanleya hanleyi
CAGATTTTCTCGTGGCGATGTAAGTCGTGGGAACGGTGAAACACCCGATGGCATTGGGCACAACTGAAAGACTGAGCGTACAGGCTAAAATTGGTAATGAGCGAAAAATGACTCACGCCATTGTCATCGAACACATTCACTTTCATCGTAGCAGCATACCGTTCTGTGGATCGACGAACCAATTCAGCCACAAAGGTACCGTCCTCCTCCTCCTCCTCCCGTCGTAATCGATAAACAAAGATATTAATATCGAACAGTGTTTCTACATCATCCAAATGCTTAAAGGGGACTCCACGGAAGTGCCGCTTATCCATGTCGTGCTGCTCTAGATATTCTTCCCAATAGCCATCGGCCACTGTGTCACAAGCCCGGGGGTCACACTCGTCCAGATGCACGGCCAAACACCGAAACAGACATTTCCGGTCTTCGTAGGGCCCCTTTTGTCCTGCTGTTAATCCATACAGGCCTTTTCGAAGAATCAACCACGGGGGAAGTTGTACAGGAGCACCGATCGGGTGATCTCGCATTTTGGTGACGAAAAATGTGACGTTAGTCACCATTTCCACCAACCATTGTGTATTGGGGCGTTGCAGGCGGGCCCACTCCAACGGGTCTAATGTAGTGAGTTGCTCGACCACCGGCTCCAGAGAAATCGCACCCGTGATGGTGAATGGCTGGTCAAACACATACGAATTGTTACTGGGATAGAAATACCGCAGTTGGTGCGTCTCTTTGTGCCGTAAGATATACCCAAATGTGACATTCAACTTATAGGCTGTCACCTGATCTTTGAAAATGTTCTCGGCATATGTAGTGAGATACGTGCGGTCCTCCAGCCGAAAATTGTATAAGTCCAAAAGAGGACGATCACGATGAAAACAATGGCGTATGGTAGCCCAGTGTCGTTGATAAATGGCCCTGACACGTACATCTTCAGGCAAGACTTCAACCGGAGGTGCGGCTGGGTCCAAGGGAAAATCCGCTCCACGTCTCATGCTTTTCGTCTCATACAAGCGGATAGGCAAGCAAGGCAGGCAGGCAGGCAGGCAGGCAGGCTGGCTGGGAGACAGGTCAGGTAAGTCAGATTGAATACACCCTGGCCCTAAAAAATGAACTCCTTTTATAGCCCATTGACCTCATTTGCATATTTTCAGCGGACAACAGACCGCCATCTTGAAAAACGACCACCCCTCACACACAAAAAACAAGCCGCCATCTTGAACACGACCACACACACACACACACAAACCCCCCCCTCTGGAAAACGACCCCAAAGACCTCATTTGCATATTTTCAGGGACAACAAGGCCGCCATCTTGAAACCAACCACCCCTAACCCACAAAAAACAGGCCGCCATCTTGAAAACAGTGGGGAAAAACCCAGAGACCTCATTTGCATATTTTCAGGGGGACAACAGGCCGCCATCTTGAAACCGACCACCCCTAACCTAGAAAAAACAAGCCGCCATCTTGAAAATATGCAAATGAGGACGAGCGAAACAAGTGCAATTGACCTTGACCTACAAAAAAACAGGCCGCCATCTTGAAAACAGTGGGGAAAAACCCAGAGACCTCACCATCTTGAAAACAGTGGGGAAAAACCCAGAGACCTCATTTGCATATTTTCAGAGGGGACAACAGGCCGCCATCTTGAATCCGACCACCCCTAACCTAGAAAAAACAGGCCGCCATCTTGAAAATATGCAAATGAGGACCGTGAAACAAGTGCAATTGACCGCCAAAAAAAAAAACAGGCCGCCATCTTGAATCCGACCACCCCTAACCTAGAAAAAACAGGCCGCCATCTTGAAAATAGGCAAATGAGGCGCGAAACAAGTGCAATTGGACGCACCTACAAAAACAAGCCGCCATCTTGAAGCCGACCACCCCTAACCTAGAAAAAACAAGCCGCCATCTTGAAAATATGCAAATGAGGACCGAAACAAGTGCAATGGGCCGCCATCTTGAAACCAACCACCCCTAACCTAGAAAAAACAAGCCGCCATCTTGAATAGTACCAATGCACCCAATGACCTCATTTGCATAAAACTCATTAACATAAACTCACGCATGCGCACACACATAGCCACGCCCACAAAATTATTTCTGCGCATGCGCACTGAACCCAATTGGCCCTTCTGTGCGTGCTACCTACTACTACTGGGTTTCCTGGGTACCCGGGACTTCGCGTCGCGATACACTGAGGTTGTCCGGAGGACGACCAGTCTGTTCCAGCTGTTTACCATAGCTGGTTGTAGAGTTGTAGGATGTTTCTGGGGTGTCTGTTGTCTTCTCATCTGACCTGGGTGGAGTGCTGTTTGTGTGATTTGAACCGAATTGTCTGTGTTCATTCGTTTCGATGAGATGTCGACGATTACGCCTGTACTCCGCGCCTTCTTGTGTACGAACAAGATACGATCTTGGAGTATTTGCAGCGCGAATAACAGTAGCTGGTTTCCATAGTCCCTTGTGTTGGACTCTGACTGAATTTCCCATTTGCAGTGTGGATAGGGGATGAGCTCCACGGGCATGGTACTGCTTCTGTTTACGTTGAATGCTCTTTCGTCGAGATATTATGGTGTTGCGTCGTATAACTCTAGGTTGTAGTTGCTTAGGAGTTGTTGGAATACCATCTCTAAGTCTTCGATTCATCAACAGTTGAGCTGGAGATGCAAGACCATCAACAGGTGTATAGCGATAGTTCAGCAGGGCTAATTAAGTACGGATCCTGCCCACTTTCATGAGATTTTGTCAGAAGAGATTTGCAGATTCCTACTGCCTTTTCAGCGAGTCCATTGGACTTCGGATGGTATGGTGAAACCAATTTCAGCTCGATTCCCCAATTTTGAGCAAAATCTGCAAATTCTGCTGCACCGAACTGTGGACCATTGTCAGCTAATATCCTCTCGGGGATACCATGGCGCGCGAAGATGGACTTGGTGTGAGTGATGATTGCACTAGATGATGTTGAGGTAAGTTGCGCGAATTCGAAGAATCTGCTGAAATAGTCCGTAACAATCAGATAGTCTTTTTGGTGCCACGAGAAAAGATCTGTTCCCACAATCTGCCAAGGTCGTGAGGGTATTGGCTGGGATATCATTGGTTCCTTACAGTTCGCGTTTCTGTGTTTCAGACATACGTCACAGTTGGCCACCATTTTCTCAATGTCTACGATCATCCTGGGCCAAAATATGAGATCACGGGCTCTGAGGCGGCATTTCTCAATGCCCATATGTCCGACATGTACGCGATCCAGCATCTCTTGTCTTAGAGTTATTGGAATGACTATTTTCTGACCTTTGTAGAGAACACCATCTATGCTAGACAGTTCATCACGAAAGTTCCAAAACTCTTTGGCACAATCAGGTAAAGTCATTCTGTTTTTCAGGCCAACCACTGAGTGTGATCTGCTGTACAGTGCAGAGCCTGCTGTCTTTCTGTGTTTCCGAAGCAATAAGTTTAAGCTTTGTACAAGTCACTGGCATGCAGTTGATCACTGCCTCTACATGCTTGTCAATCTCCATGTCGTCGTCATCAGTTGTCTTCTGATAATTTCGTGACAACGTGTCTGCAACTGGAATTTGTTTCCCCGGCTTGTAGACGAGCGTAAAGTTGTATCTCTGTAGGCGAATTTGCATACGCTGAAGTCGAAGAGGATAGGTTGAGTGAAATAACTTTGAGTGTGACATTAAACCCCTACCCCCTACCCCCAAAAAAGAAAGAAATCTTGCCGAGGCATTAACATGGCCGCAGATGTTATCGCGTTTTGACAGCTTTGGGTATCACACTATCTTAGTAGAGCACAGATTCCAGTGCGGAAAATTGGTTGAGTCGAGTCCCGAGGGGGGATTCGAACCAGCTACCCCCAGACTAAGGCAGCTAATCGCCAGCACTATATGTCAGCGATCTAAATCACTCGGCCAACGGGCCTCCCACAAACATAAGAGGTGGTAGTCTTGAAAGGGAACATGCAGTACCTGTCTGATGGTCGAAATGACACATCTTCCATAACTCAATACATAGGAAGACTTTCTGCACCAGAATCTGTGCACTTCTAAGTTAGTGTAATCCCAAACCAAAGGGAAGTTTCCGAGGTGCACAGGGGCGCGTTATGGGCGGGGTGGGCCATTTTCGGTCTGGCTACCTGGTAGATTTAACTGTACCCTGTGTGTGTATGTGTGTGATTTTGTGTGTGTGCGTTTGTGAGTGAGGAGCGAGTGAGTGAATTATATAGAGTGACTGTCTGTGTGAGTGAGTGATTGAGTGGTTATAGTGGTCGTATGTGAAACAGAGCCATTCTATAGATGACCACTCTCTCCTTACGTCTTAACGCCAAGACACAGCCAGATGAGAGAAAGAAAAATCAACAACAAAGATTGTGCTACAAATTTTATTCTCCCCTCCATCACATCATACCCACGCTGGGGGAGCCGCATTGGGTGTATTTACAATTCATGTATTTATGCTATTTCCATGTAACCGACGCATCATAGGCTGATCTGATCCAGTCAGTATCCGCCATATTTTATGTGTTGCGTCTGTCTTCGGCCAAGTTCACTTTTCTCCGTTAGAGGTATTCTTAACTGCTCTTGTCAAATTAGAAGCCTCCATTTATCTACACATGTCCGCTCACTCAGTGGGGCCGCCTGGGTCGTATTCAGAGCTCTTGGAGGTGACGTCATAAGCTGGAGTGACATCATCGCACGCATCATCATGTGCTTACCTGATGGTGCCTTCTACAAGCCACGGGGTTCAAGCTATGAGTTTCAGGTAACCCTCTCTGCATAGGGCACACACCACCGACATGTATCGATATGCATAGGTCAATTAACTTTGAAGTGACTTGGACGTATTCAAGGTAGGATTGGCCAATAAGGTCAAAGGTCAAAACTCAATTGACCTTCGGAGTTATCGGAAAGTCTCGAAGATTACTGAAGATTCGGGTGAAGCGAAAGCAAATGTAGTTGAAGTCACATTCAGCTCGCCATCAAGGAACTCCTTTCTGTCTGCGGGGGCAATCTCAGTAAACTCATATATAATACCACGGAATATTATATCTGAATTCAGCCCTATGTAAATCCCGTGTGAATTTGAAACTACTATTGTTAGCCAATCAGGTGGATAGCTTGTTGAAACTATTTCAAAATCACGCCCACAGTAATTACACACGGTAGCTCGTCGTCTAATATATAAACATTATCCTGCAACAGTTTCCACATATGGCATCATTTCCAGACGGGGTGCGTGGAAAACCATAAAGATCAAAGAGTTTACTCCGGCCGAAAAGTCTAGCTTTGTCAGGGGTAGAACATATCAAAAGATTGTGCCGTGCGAAGATGTTAATCTCCGTGAAGTAAACGCCAATCATTGTCACTGAGAAAAAGCAGAAATGGTCGTGATTGGCTTATCATGGGATTTCGTAGAATATCGGCGAACATTTCGCACGAAGTTTTCATAGCGTTACGTCTAGATGATATTCCCCTGATTTACCATCTTGGTTTACCCAGATTGTCTGTGTAGGTAGATATGTTACTGGGACCTTATCACCGCGAGTTCAAAGGTCATCACCTCCGGCTCTGTAGGTAAATTCGGTTTTGAGTGCCCTTTCGTTACTACTTAGAGTTACAAATGTCGTCCAGCTACACTCGCACTTCTGGCAAAATTATGCAATAAATGGGACATAATTTCAGCTGAATTTATTAGAATCTGTACCGTACACACTTGTGTAAATCATGGGCTTTCCTAACGTGATCAATTAATTAACAACACAATGTAACCACAGATCAGAAGTTCATAAAATCTCTATTGAACTGCTGCGTACATATGTAATCTATTTCCAGTTATGTTACCAGTAGGCCGTTAGGAAATGTTTTATATTTCTTATTTTTCAAGATCAAGCAGTTGATAATTAGTCAGGATACTAGTGCCTCTGGTATAAATCTAAGTCCAGGCCTCCCGTGAAAATCAACACCATCAGAATGGGGCTTTGCATATCACTCGCATATCGCTCCAATTGCAATTTTAATCTCCTCCCCGCGGCAGTCTTTAATATCTCGCCCACCCGCGATTCTCCTCACCCCACTATTCTATGTCCACACCTTTTTACCAGACAAGCATCTGTGGTCGTAACCTGTGCTAACAGGTAGTCGTCAAGAGCACCGAGTCCGCACTTGCTCTTCGTTAGTCTTTGTTTTATCGATATAAAGCAACGCCGAGCTTTGCTTATCAACGATCCACTTCCGCTCCGTCGAACAGTTCAGATTTTGGCTAAAATTTCAACTCCCGTGACATTATGGCGGCCTCAACATGGAGCGCTTTTCACGGTTGGTTCTGGGACGAGAAACATTGGCTACCAAAGGGAAGATCATGGAAAGATTTAGAAAGCAAAGATCCCAATGTGATGTACCCCAAGGCCTCAGATCTGTATTTTTCCGTTGCAATGGGATTTATTCTCCTTGCACTGAGATTTGTCTACGAAAGGTAAATGCAGTTTTCACATTTTTGCAACAACAACAAAATCAACAACAACATGATTATAACAAAGAGTAAAATTGTTGGAGTTGTTCATAGTCACTTAAGGATATTGAGATCAAAATGATCATGAAGAAGGATCAAATACAGATGATAATAACATCAACAAGAAATCTAAATAAGCCAAGGTGGAATAAGCCAGGTCGGAATTCCTCCTGAGGCTGTGCCACCATGACAGTTCTGTTGGCTGTAGCCACAACTGTTCCTATCAATAATGCCTGCGGTTCATAGTCACAAACGACAAGTACTGATCTCTGTGTGCTATAACACGTACCGTATAAATATCAAAACTGATGCTCCTTTCCGGTTTAATATTTTCTGGAAGCTAATTCCTTCTCCCCTCACACTTGTCGCTTTTATTAAAGTTCCCATTGCTGGTTATTGGCTGTACACGAGCCGTTTTCACAGTGACCCTGACTTTCCCCATGTTACGGTATATGCCATATATTTAGTTTACTATGCATCCACACTTGGACTGACATGAAGAAAATGGCGTCTTTTGTCAGGGTCGCTGTGAAAAGGCTCGTGTACAGCTAATCACTAGGATTGAAAAAAAATTATTGTCATAACAAATAAATAAAGGTACTCACGTAAACAGGGAGGCCACGATATCATGATAACGTTTACCATTGAGGCGTACAACAAGCCAAATGATCACAACTAGTAAAACAATTTCCACATTCACTGAGCTTAAAATGGAAAATCATCATCAAAACCACGAATTTTAGCAGAGCGGAAGTCGGGTGTTCAAAGAGAAAACAATTAGAGGGTCGCGTAACTGATGTAAGTCCTGAGTGTTGTCCGAGCGTACTTTGTAACACAGGCGAGTCACACCCGTCGAGTGCCTCATTTTTTTCCCCCCAGGAAAGCAGAAGAGCGGGTCTATATATTGCTCAATTCGGCCCGCTCGAAATACCTTTGACGAAAAATATGATTCCATTTCCTTTGCATTTCCTTTGCATTTCGGTTCATGGTTACATGGTTCTGGATCTTTCAACTCGTTCCATTCCTTTGTATTGTTCGGGGACCTCGTGGATGACGTGTCTTCTGCTAAAACACGTAAAACAGGTTTGTCAAAAGTCAAATCATTGGTCACTGACGTAACATTTCCTGATTGCAATTTATCAGGCTGTGCAACAGTCGGCGCACAAACATAGTCTTCACAATCCTATAATCACCAGCGCTGCAAATTTAATAAAAGTGACAAGCATGGAGGAGAAGAAATTAACTTCCAGAAAATAACTAGTAAGGACAGCTGGAATATTTATACTGTACAGGTTATAGAAGCACCCGGAGATCAATACTTGTCGCTTGTGACAATCAGTATCAACTGCAGGCATTATTGATAGGAACAGTTGTGGCTATGCTGGCTGTCGGGGTGAAACAGCAGGCATTGCTAGTAGATTTATTGTTGTTGCTGTTTAACATGGGATAGAAGTTTGAAATCACAAGTTTTACGATCGTGTTGAATAAATCCTTAATAAAACATTGAAATTCTATGAGGATGTATACAATATATGTACCAGATTTATGTTGCAAACTATGAAATCGGATTTCTTCCATGGAATATACATGCTTTACCAAGTCTGGGAAAAGTGACAAATAGGGTGATTCATAAATATTTTTTTCTTCAAAAAGAAATAACTTTGAGTTGCAAACTGAGCACTTTCGGCTCGAGTTTACAGGAGTGTGTTTCGCTGACAGAATAAAATGTATGCTTTGCTTACGTATTGTGTAGTAAAGTAAAATATATGTCGTTGACCTGTCAAAAATTATAAATCTCAGCATGACCTCATTCTGATTCTGCACACGGTCCAAGGCAGAAAAAGGAAAGTTGGGAGTTGCTCATTTATGGCTTACTCCACTCTCTCCCCCGACTAAAATTCAATATTCCATCGCTTAATTGACACAACAAGGCTATCAAAAGAATCCTGATATGTGTACTTGTTACCGATATGTGCCATGCGGTATAGATCCAGTGTTTGTAATTTTCCGGGGTCTTTTTTTTATATGCTGCACAAGGCAATGTTGTTGTTCACAACTGGCAATCAATTCTCGAAAACACTGGCTGGGTTGACCGTAAGGCCACTGTTAATTAATTGTTTGTTTCTCCTAACTTTACTTGTAAAAATACACATTTAAGTGCGATAATTATTAATTATTAACTTGCAAAACAAATTCAATTGTATACAAATGTGAAGAAAATGAGCAAGTTTTACTCATGAAAATGTAAATCCCTCATGGATTTAAATTATTTGCCCTCAAAATATAGATTGAGGGCTTATTACGGAAAATGAACCATTAATTATAAGCGGCCTAATTACCCTTCATTGGTACATGTATATCTTTTATTTGTGGTAATTAAATCAAATAACACAGGAAGCTATACTCATGTTTACCTGCCAATGTCAGTCGAATAATCGACTACTGCGTCAGTTGACGAATCGACTACATGTACTGCGCCACCTGGTGTTCCAGGCGAAAGTTCGAACACTTTTTGAGTAGTACTGCCGAAGATTCGAATGCCAAACTTCACCATTCGTTTCAGCTCTACTTTCTGTTCATCTTGCTTGTCTTTGAAGGATTATATTATAGCAGGCCTTGCTTTTCGTCGAAATTCACGGGTATCCAAATGGATACCCGCAATTTCAGTTTACGGGTATCTACCAGTATCCACTGAAGTGACGAAAAATTGAAGTGTGGAGATTAAAGTGGAATAAACATTTATGTACTCTTTTCATGTTTACTGTTGTTAATAGGATAATTGATTCTCACATCATGTTGTTCCCCACCGCTGTGTAGCCATTCGATTCACTGAGCTGATATTTGACTGTTCAATCAACTGTCAATTTTACTGTGATAGGATGAGTGGATAAACTTTCTCTTGAGCAACCACAATAACATGCAGCATGATTTATGAAATTGTGTCAAGGATTGTCTCCTTGAATTAATTTAATTTGGAGCTGTAATTTGGAGTCACTTGAAAATTTTCAATTTAAGGTTATGGACCTTGATTATATTCTCATTATGGACTAAAAAATAGCTCTGTCTCTCACTATGAATGTCACGGGTCACCAGCTCAGCTTCCGACTTCATTCATTACGAATGTTTATACTTAAGTGCTGCATATATAGTAATACCATCTTCATGACACCTAGCATATAACTTAAATATGTTGATGAATTGAACAAACACACAATATGAACTTAAAATTGAGTGATGTAAGTCAAGAAATTACGAACAATTCCAATGAACACACATTTAAGAAGTTCACCACAGCACTAACTTCAGGGATTATAATGAGTTAATTTCGTGTTTTCGTCGTTCTGTATGAAGACAAAACCATCCTTTACATTATCTGGCCATCCGTTGTAAGCCTGTACAGATATTGTCTTTCCTTTCGACATTTTCAAGCAGATTGGAATCAAGCCCTCTCGTGTCCTCCATGTTTACCGTTTGTAAACAGCGACCATAACACGATAGTTTCTGCAATTGCATTCTCCTATGCACGGTTGTTTGTGTAAATGCCCGTAGCTACAGATGATACGACGAAAATCGCCCAGTACAAGAGAATGCACGCAGCTGCCATAATTCGTCGCCCACTTAGACGTCGTAAAAATATCAATTTCCGCCATTTGTAAAGCCTGCGGTCGATGATTTCTAGGTAAACTATCGTTTATTAAAGCCGAATATGGTTTTTTTGATAGACAAAATTTTCCCCAGACATTATTTTACGGGTATCCAAACAGATTCCCGTGAAGCGAATGAAGGGTATCTCCATGAGTATCGGATACCCGGATACCCGTCGAAACGCAAGGCCTGTATAGTCAGACTTTCGAAATTCATACAACATATGCCAGGTGATGAGTCAGAAGCCTAGTAAAGATGACTGACCTTGACCTATTTTATCTAGGTCAAATTTTAGTATCAGTTAACTTTTGAAGGATTAATGTCTAGGCTCTCCAAATTTATACTAAATATGTGACTGGTGATTGACTAGAAGCCTTACTAAATTGACTGTCCTTGACCTACTTTATGTCAAATCCAGTTATTGCAGTATCCCAAGGCATCAGAACTGGGCTCTTCATATTTACACTACAATATATGCAAAGTGATGATTAATAAGAAGCTAGATTCAAGTTGACTGACCTTGGCCTATTTCATCAAGGTCTAATTCTAGTTTATACAATGTATTATATATTGGCATATATGAAGCCCATATAAGGCTCTTGTTTGATTGTGTGTCTTCTTTATTCTGGAAGAGCCCTGATGTGGGCCAATGGTACAGAAGCGAAATAATTATTTCCCAACAATTTTTCAAATGTGTAAAAACTTGTCTGATAATTCAATATCACTTTATAGACAGATTCAGTTCAATAACTCGTGCCTTGATCAAGGAAGGATAAATTGCTGAAAATTTTACAAAAAAACCCCACACACATATTGACACACATGGTGCAAAGTGATGGGCATGTTGACCAGAAACAAAAGACTTCTTTTGTTTGGCACATGACATGTGTTCAGGGGTCGAAATGTTTTTACAAATTACCCATCTCAGGTAACATTTCATAACGATTTCTCCCCCTCTCCTCCTGCCCAATTGTGCTAATGATACAAAATAATAATCTTCACTTTGTATTGCATAATTTGTACTCTTCAGTACATGGGAGGCCTAATTATTTAATTTGTGTCTAATTATTAATGCATTGATAAATCTGTTTGCAATTTCCTTTATTCAGCATGATGTTTTCTGTGCGAAAATGGATTAACCATAAAAAAAACCCCAGAAAAAGTTAATTTCCTTTTACTTGAGACAGGTAACCTATTTTCAACCTGTCTAATACAAAATGTATTTGTCAGGTGGGCAGGTGTTGAATTCGGCTCCTGGTCTTTTGTGACAGTATATAATGTGACTTGCCCCTCTGTAAGTAAATCGGGAAATTAATTTTGTCTCATTTATAATTCACCTGTCATTATCTACGTTGACCTTGTAGAGTCAGTATAATTCCTAATTGGATATACATGTAAGTATAATGGATTGTTATAGAAACAACAAAGGTGGATCATGGGATAGTTTCCCGTTATAAAACATTTGATTAGTCAATTTCAAATTTTCAAATGGAAATCCAGCATTTTCATTGGCTTGTGAAAAAATCTGGAAGCGAACTTCAGGTTCATTTACCCCCTGCCCTTCTTTTTCAGAGGAGTATATACAAAATGTACATACATGATACTGAACTGAAGAAAAATATAACTATTATGCAGGTAAACCTGAACCAGATTTTACAAAACCAGAAACTTTTGGTTTTGTTTAGCTGAATCCTGGACAAAATTTAGAGGTACATGTATACAAATGTAATATGATATTTGTAATGTGTTAAACACTAAGAATAACAACAACTGTTAATTGGACTTTGAGTTAACATGTATACATGTATATACATGTCAGTTTGTTTTATAACATTTGTAAATTGTATTTGTAGAACATTGCAGGCCTCAATTTAAGGTGATAACCTGTTTTCAGGTTGCCTGGAGGTTGCCATATGAAAAATAGCGGTAACCTGTTTTCAGGTCCCCATAATTTTGACTAATAATATGACAATAGGTTAATAAATATGCAATAGGTTACCATAGGTTACCAGTGTAGATTTCATGGTAACCTGTTGAGAGGTTACCATCAGTACTCCTTAAATTGAGGCCTGACATTGTGTCATCTATTTACCATGAAAGAACATATATTGATAATCTCTGACCATAAACAATGTAAGTGACCATGCACCAATCTGCCTTGACCCAGGCGTCACCTGATTCTATCAGGCTACCCCTGTCATGACCTATTTGCGCTCAAATGTATACATTGCCGGATCATCCCGGATGTCCATAGCACTTCTAGCCATGGTAAGAATATAAAAAAGAAAACACATAAAGATATTTGGCATGCAACATTGCCTTTATTCCATGCATAATGTAAAGCCTGCAGGATATTTTCACCACGCTTCAGTGACCACCATTGTGATCCACAGTGCTATTTCTTCTAATTATTCAGACGGGCAGATCTTAACTTGAGGCATCTGCAGAGAGGATTTCTGTTTACATTCTACAAGTTGCATTAGCTACATGTATCTTCTCAGTTCTTGGAATCAATAACATATCAATGCCACAGTACTTAGCCTCAGTTGACATGAAGATGTTATTTCTGCTTCCAAGTCTAAAAATGCTGATCGAAAAATCTGAAGTAATAGGGTACCGTATATGTGGAACATGTATCAAAAGTTTTATTCAGACTTCCTACAAAACCACCTACACATATACTTTGCACTTTCATGCATGTACATGTATGTATGTACAAGTACTGACAAATATTGAAAGCCAGTCCGGGTACACAAGATGTTGTCCATTGACCATTGACCATTGACCTAAATTAGTATACTTTGCAATTTATATCAACAAAATATCCGCTCGCTTCATGGCATACATGTACATTTTGCAAACTACAGTGTAGCCTTGGTATAAGGTGCCTGGATATAGCGCTGATTCTGATATAAGGCGGGCGCTGTCCTGTCTCCCAAATTAACAAATGCATATCATTTCAGCCCTTTTATAATACTGAAAATCTATAAGGTGATTCAAATTTGGTCCCCCAACAACAGCGTTATACTTATAGCGAGGTTACACTGTACATTTAATACCTTGACATAACTGATAAACTAAAAAAAACAAAAAAAACAACAATTGATGAGTGGCAGCCTAAATGAAAACAAGAAATATTATCAAACAATGATGTGCGACGGAGTTTAAATTGGGAGTGTGCAAAATGCTTATGCCACGGTAATTCTCCTAATAATTCAATCACAGGAAGTTCACTATTCAACTCTGTTATTCAAACACAGAGATAAGTAACATTCCATCTCAGTTTTTCAGTTACTTGTCTGCGGGCGGTGGTTCTCTCCGGGTACTCTGTCTTCCTCCACCAGCCAAACTGACTGTCACCAAATGAGTGAAAAAACCTTGAGTGTGACATTAATACAACCCCCCCCCCCCCTTCATTCTTCATTAAAATTGAAGAAAAGTCCTATGTGACACCTTGTAGATGGTGCCATCAAAGACATTTTCAGATATAAGCCATTTTTGTTGCACTCCCAGTGATCGAATTATTAGGGGAATTCCCGTATTCTGCATTATAAGTTCTTTGAAGTGTTTTTATTGTGTATGAATACTTGTTGTCAGTGCAGATTTAGCAGGTGTAAACATTCTGATGTGAAAAGTATGTTATGTTAGACTACTGACTGACCCAAGTAAAGAAAAAGATTCAGCTTGCTTAATACTGTCATCCAAGCAGGGCCTGGACCTTTCAGAATACTATGTTTATTGAGTGATCCCGGGCACATACACATGTATTGTTCTGACAGGAGATTGGAAATTTTGCGATTCCGTCTTCAAAAAGACCTTGCTGAACCGGAACAATTTTCGCACTTGAAAGCTCAAGCGCAACTAAAAACCTCCCTTGACTAAGTTTTTGCTTCATGAAAGTTCACTTGAACCTGAAATCGCACTTGAGATCAAGTGTGGTCAGACTTCCATTGAAAATCGCCCTTGAAATAAAAACATATTTGAAATGAAAATGAATGTTGTAGAAAAATAGCTTTTTGTTTGTGTGCCCATGCTGTAGGTATGGGCTCCTTTCTTTATCTGATAGATAAAAAAATGGCACAGACATATTTATTTGACACCCAAGAGTCTACTGATCGGCTCCTGCACATCAAGTATTTTGAGCATACATTTCATTCTGTGGGGGTATTATTTATTACCCCCTATTTATTATTTACAAACCACACAGAAGAGTTTTAAAAAGGCCACTTCAAACATCATTCGGCCAAGTGCAGCCAAAAACGTTTGGCGAAACACATCTTTTGAAATTGCACTTGGTCAAGTGCGAAAATAAAAACTCCAAGTCGAGTGAGATTTCATGAAATCTGCCCCAGAGTCTTCACTGTGAAGTTCTTGTGTGTTCTGAGCGTACAATGTTGACAGTGCAAAGGAACCATTAATTGTTATTTCACTGTCAAGTTGATCTGGCAACTTGGAATAAATTTATAACTTTAATGCCCGATTTCCATGTGATGGGCCTTCAATTGGTACCTTCTATACTAACCTCTTCACATATTAAATACTCACAGAATCATGGCACTACATTTGTAGGCATAGGGTTTTTCACAAGGGAAATTTATTTCATGCAATTTCATTGGTTCAAATTTGTCTTTTGTCAGTCATTCACATAAATTGACTAAATTGGGGTTTCAGGAAAACATGGTTGATTTCTCTTTAATCAGGATTAAACTTTCTCAATTATCAGGGATGGTAAATTAAAAAGAGTTGAAAATTTATTCCAGTTATTAATAACTTAGTAATCCAACACATTAAAACATACACACATTAAAACTTATACAACAAACCGATTTCTCTCAAATAACCTTAAAGATACAGTCTTCGTTCACCCGGATTATTAATGCAGTACATGTACATGTGTGCCTTATATAATACAGCATCACAAAACAAAACCTGCAAACTTTCGTGTTTACATGTACATGTCGAACATGTTAAATGGTCTTTAATGGTGTCTATTCACCTGTTAACCTATCTTGTGAAGGCATTGTGCCAAAGAGGTTTTGCTGGAATTTTTCCCAAAATTTGCAACAAATAATATCGTACCCGGTACCATGCATGTGAAGATGTGCATGTGACCTTTTCAAACTGACTCAGCTTTCTCTCCGGAGTTCTGCCCCTTATCGTCAAAAATCTAGTTTCATCAGCATAATCAGATATCTTCTCTTGTGAAGGTAATTTCACCATAGAGTTTTCGCTGCATTCTTTCAAAATTCACCACAAATAGTCGTCACCATGTGAAGATGTGCACATGACCTTTTCAACCTGATCTGACTTTTTAGTCAGTTATGCCCCTTGATCGGCGAAAAAACCCACGTCCATGTGCTACCTTGGCTTCTCTTGTGAATGCGTCCGGGTGGTTTTGTTAGATTCTTTCAATTTTTCAGCAGGGGGAAATGCTTGTGCACCGATTCAGGAAATTACAAAACACTTCAGGAAATCTTGTCAGTTTAGGCCATTCCCCACACAGTCATTTGTCAGAATAGCCCTGCGCAGAGTGTGCCAAAAGATGCTTTTGTGCCCAAGGTTGGTGATGTGTGACAAAAATGCTAACTACACAGCCAAACTTTCACTAGCCATTTCCAGCTGGTTACCGTCACCAGCCAGTACCGTGCAGTCCACAACTGAATGTAACTGGCAGGAAAGGTCCCCTTACAGTACTGTGCATTTTAAAATGAACCAGTAATTGGGTGATTACTGGCAGGTACTGTTCAGTTACCAGATGGTGCTGCACGGTTACCGTCTGGTTACTGACAGGTTATTCACCTGCTGGTTACCTGTAGTTTCCGGCCAGTTACCATACAGTAACTATCTGGTAACCGTCCAGTTGCCGACTGAATGATACTGTCCAGTCACCCACTGGATGGTAACCAGCGGATGATAACTGTGCAGTTACTGCACAGTTAACCTGCTGGTAACAGGACCTTTCCTGCCAGTACTGTTCAGTTGCGAACCGCACAGTACTGGCTGGTGAATATTTCGCTGTGTATAGGGACATAGCTTTGTATGGAAATGGAACTAAATGCCCATTGTTTGTCGAAAAAAAAGTTCATGTCTTGTCTGGGTTTGCCATGTTATACATGTATATAATATACAGTAAACGTATATATGTACTGTAAGTTTTTATGTTTATGGGTGTATATGTAGCTTAGATTCAATTGAACTTTGGTTTGACCAGTTGACCGCTGGGTAATTGGTTTAGATTGGCCAGTCAGTGGTTGGTTCAGACTGGTCAGTATACATGTACATGTACTTGTGTATTGTCCATCTATCCTACTGTGTGGCCCTTAATAAACTCCATGGTCCTAAATTGGGACGTATTGTAGAACTGCACATTTAGTACACACATGTTATTGTACATGTACATGTATGGCTGTCAAATGTTGAGATTTCTCTATCTATTAGATTTATCTGTTACACTTCAGTTTACATTGTACATTCAAAATATGGCATTGAAGGAGATTCAACAATGATAATTGCACCCCTCACCAATAAAGAATTAACATCAGCAAAAAATTGCAGAGGCAGAATTAATAAAATAGCTTTTACCTCAGCATCTCGTCGGCCATGACCATTGAATTTCGCAAGACTAATTTACCATACAGTACTAAGCTCTCGATGGTGTATGTTGTCCCCAGATGATTGTTGATGTAGAAAAGTTAGGTAAGGCAGAACTTTTTAAAAGGTGATAGTAAAATCTCAGACGAAGTGAAGGTCAAATGAAAGACAAATTTCAACTGTATCAAAATATATTTTTACTTCATTTATGTGATTTTTTTCTAACTGGGTAAAAAGTACATTACTTTTTGTATGGTAACTCGCGATCGTAAGTACCAAGTCAATTTGAATCCGGCTTTTAATTTCCTCAATTTTGGTGAAACATGCACATTGGAACAGTGAGTCTGTCTTGAAACTCAAAGTATGTACGCACCTTAAGCTTGAGTCCAGCATTAGAAAGTGCATACAAAGTTTAAAATAATGTATTAGGGCATGATGTCACCAGACCTAGAGATGATCGTAACAGACCATCATTAGAATACCATGCTTTATTTGCAGAAAAATATTTTCAGACACTGTTTTCAATGGTCTTCCATTTGATGTAAACTTTACTTGAGGGGTTACGATCACTTTAAATAAAAAGCTGGCATACATGTACATGTATTTCTTTATGGTACTTGTTGTAAGGAAATGTCATTTCTCAAGTGCCTCAGCAAAACAACTGCTCTAGTAAATCATTTCGTCTCAGTTTTAGGTCGGTATTAGCTGAGGTTATATGTGACAGCTGTAGGATTGTTTTGAACATGTTCCTGAATGATTTGAAGTTTCCTTGGTTATATTGGTGATGTTATCATGCTAAAAGCCTGTAATCACTAATCTTCACAATTCCAGGTACATGTAAATCCTTAATCCTTGCAGAGGGTTTACCTGGACATTTTTGGTGATTCGAATGAGCTCTTGAGTCGATGTCTCTATTATACATTCTCGTACATTTCATCTGCATGCTTGTTTTGAATTAGCATGTCGGTATCCCAAGCCAGCGGTTTTTGCTTTGACTTTCGATGTCGATTTCAGCCAGACATCAAAGTAGTTTGGCCAGCAATGAAATTCAAACCTGTCAAATCTCATACCTCACAGCGGGTTGGCGTAATCAACCAGATTAGCGCGTTCACTGATTGGTTTGATTTAGAGGAAACCATTTGATCTATTTATATCAGTGGTACATTGACTTGCGAGGATGGTGATCACTAGGTCAGATTCATGTATCAGCACTCAAAATAAATGGATGTGTCTAAACTGCTCACATTTAAGTTTAAGCGTACATGAAAAAAACCCTGAAAAAAGTGTGATGCAGTCAGAGTTGTACGTGTGTGTGTTTTTTGTTTTTTTCTCTCTCTCTTTATTTATAAAGAGCTCGAATGTAGGACGTTGGCCCAAATTCAAAACTTTTCTTTCCCAGCATTGTTTCACCTATATATACTCACCTAACTCACTTTGCAATACAAAGTTATGGTGGGTACTCTTCTCATGGCCAATCATGCCAATGTGGAAAATTTGGCAAAAATGCAGTGTCAGTGTCAAATTTCAAAAAAATATATACATGTATTTTTTGCCAACAGGTAAAATGAGAAATGTTTTGTTGCTGTGTATACTGATAAGCAGGCTCATCATGTCCATGTAGCAAAAATTTCCTTTTTGGCTTCATGGTCTAAGTGTTTATTCCCAGACACAGGGCTATATACATCATTTCATAAGGCTACATGTATATACACCTTCCTTCCCAAAAGACGTTTTTAGCATAATCTTTGCATGAACCTGTAGAAGTGTCATAACATTTATATGTACATGTACATTGTTGAATGATTTGAGTTAAATGAGGCTGTGAAGTTGAACATGCCATCAGCTGTCAGACACATGTCAGATTAGTTGTGGTTATTATTAGCACTGATACCTAAATCACACCATCACAACAGATAAACTGGCCTGCTATGACAAATGCCATCTCCATGTACCCAAGTCTAAAAACTACATGTGTTGCCTTGGCTGAACGTAACACATTATCTGATCGTAATATGGGTCTGGTGATGTCATAGGTCTATAAGGCTGTGGTCCATATTAGGAGAAGTGCAATGTATGACCTCTTTAAAATTCAAATTTGATTGGCTATTCGAGGAAAATTATTCAATACAACCACCACTTGCCATATTTGGAAAGAACACGGACACACATCAAAGAAAATCCTTGCTGCACAGTGTTCGCAAGCTTCTATCTTGATTGGCTATATGACATCACATGCTTTAGGTCACTTAAATGACAGAACGTTAGTATAGTATTTACCTTGAAATGTGAAGATGGACAGATGCATGTCATGATTTCATGTACTGGCAATGAGCCAAGTATTGGAGAGTCCAGTTATCAGTATAAATGATTGCACTTGAGCACCATTTAAACTTTCAACCCAATCCCAGGACAACCTCTAGATAAATACGAATGCTCTGCTCTACTAAATTTATGATTCATTCATGGACCAAAATATCTTATAGATTTTGACCTTTGTCACTTCAGGCTTTGTTTACGCTGGCGGACAATCAGTGTCTTACTCATCACAATCCATGAATCCAATGGACCCCAACCCAAATGACATATTGTAATTGTGCACTCATTCATCTGCATGACAGGTGATCACTTATCAAGTGATCTGATAAGTGATCTACCATCGCTTATAACTAATTAAATTGTCAACGCACGGTACAGGTGTCACAAGGCGTGAAGTCCTATATGTAACCCAGTACACCAAATTTTAAGCCTGCTCTTCCGTCTATGCCAGTCCAGGGAACTCGCACTGGCAATTAAGTTGATGTCACGTTACATGAGGGAGGTGACAGGCTAATTAAATTGTGAAACATCCCCACCATTTAATTGTCATGGATGTTGGGGGCCTGCATTGCATCAACGGGTAGAAATGAGATTGTTTTTTTGGTGAACAAAGGCACACTGGTCCAAATCCAGCACAATTGTACCGGTACCACTGAATTCAACTAATACAGGATTATACATTTTTATCTCGCCTTACGAAGTAAAGGGGAGATATTGTGAGAGGGGGAAAGAGGATGTCGTCGTCGGTGTCGGTGTCAGTGTCCCCTGCCTGGAAATGAATGGGTTTTTGGTTTAGCAAGTTAAAAAAAAATCTAGAAAAATTAGAAAAAATATAAAAAAAATATAAAAAATATGGGGGTGGGTATGCCACCTGGGGGTACTACCCCTGGGGTACTCTAATGTTAAAATCCCTATGAATGAGTTTTGCGTTTAGCTGAAGTGCACATGTACATCTGTACTTGGAAAGTTTCTTGCAGTTGTCAGCTGTCATTGGATGATTATGAAACTTGGTATACATGTTTCTTATGATAAGAGGATGTACCTGTGCTATTTTTGAGAAGAAATATTAATTTTTCTCAAAATTATGGCAAATGAAGAGTTTTCTGTTTAGGTAAATTGTACATGTAGGCCTCTACATGTATACATATACATCTACATGGTAACTTTGCTCCAGTTGTCAGCTGTCATTGGATGATTATGAAACTTGGTACACATGTTTCTTATGATTAGAGGATGTACCTGTGCTATTTTTGACAAGAAATATTAATTTTTCTCCAAATTATGGCAAATGAAGAGTTTTCTGTTTAGGTAAATTGTACATGTAGGCCTCTACATGTATACATATACATCTACATGGTAAGTTTGCTCCAGTTGTCAGCTGTCATTGGATGATTATGAAACTTGGTACACATGTTTCTTATGATTAGAGGATGTACCTGTGCTATTTTTGACAAGAAATATTAATTTTTCTCCAAATTATGGTAAATGAAGAGTTTTCTGTTTAGGTAAATTGTACATATACATGTCCATGGTAAGTTTGCTCCAGTTGTCAGCTGTCATTGGATGATTATGAAACTTGGTACACATGTTTCTTATGATAAGAGGATGTACCTGTGCTATTTTTGAGAAGAAATATTAATTTTTCTCAAAATTATGGCAAATGAAGAGTTTTCTGTTTAGGTAAATTGTACATACAGGCCTCTACATGTATACATATACATCTACATGGTAACTTTGCTCCAGTTGTCAGCTGTCATTGGATGATTATGAAACTTGGTACACATGTTTCTTATGATTAGAGGATGTACCTGTGCTATTTTTGACAAGAAATATTAATTTTTCTCCAAATTATGGCAAATGAAGAGTTTTCTGTTTAGGTAAATTGTACATACATGTAGGCCTCTACATGTATACATATACATGTACATGATAAGTTTGCTGCAGTTGTCAGCTCTCATTGGATGATTACGAAACTTGGTACAAATGTTTCTTATGATTGGAGGATTTATTTGTGCTATTTTTGAGATGAAATATTAATTTTCTCCAAATTATGGCAACTGATTGAGTTTTGCGTTTAGCCGAAGTGCACATGTACATCTGTACACCACAGTTTGCTGCAGTTGTCAGCTGTCATTGAATGATTATGAAACTTGGTACACATGTTTCTTATGATTAAAAGATGTACCTGTGATACCATCACTACCATCCATACCATCACTACCATTCCTACCATCACTACCATCCATACCATCACTACCATCCATACCATTCCTACCATCATTACCATCACTACCATCCATACCATCACTACCATCCATACCATCACTACCATTCCTACCATCCATACCATCACTACCATCCATACCATCGCTACCATTACTACCATCCATACCATCACTACCATCCATGCCATCACTACCATCCATACCATCATTACCATTCCTGCCATCCATACCATCACTACCATTCCTACCATCACTACCATCCATACCATCACTACCATCCATACCATCGCTACCATTCCTACCATAACTACCATCCATACCATCACTACCATCCATACCATTCCTACCATCCATACCATTCCTACCATCCATACCATCACTACCATCCATACCATTCCTACCATCACTACCATCACTACCATCCATACCATCACTACTATCCATACCATTCCTACCATCACTGCCATCCATACCATCACTACCATCCATACCATCACTACCATCACTACCATCCATACCGTCACTACCATCCATACCATAACTACCATTCCTACCATCACTACCATCCATACCATCACTACCATCCATACCATCACTACCATCCATACCATCACTACCATCCATACCATAACTACCATTCCTACCATCACTACCATCCATACCATCACTACCATCCATACCATCACTACCATCCATACCATCACTACCATCCATACCATTCCTACCTTCACTACCATCCATACCATCACCATCACTACCATCCATACCATCACTACCATCCATACCATCACTACCATCCATACCATCACTACCATCCATACCATCACTACCATCATACCATCATACCATCCATACCATCGCTACCATCTACCCATCCATACCATCACTACCATCCTCATCCATACCATCACCATCCATATACCACTACTACCACCATCCTACCATCACTACCATCCATACCATCACTACCATCCATACCTTCACTACCATCCATACCATCACATCCATACCATCCATACCATCACTACCATTCCTACCATCACTACCATCCATACCATCACTACCATCCATACCTTTCCTACCTTCACTGCCATCCATACCATCACTACCATCCATACCATCACTACCATTCCTATCATCCATACCATTCCTACCATCACTACCATCCATACCATCACTACCATCCATACCATCCATACCATCACTACCATCACTACCATCCATGCCATCACTACCATCCATACCATAACTACCGTCACTACCATCCATACCATCACTACCATCCATACCATCACTACCATCCATGCCATCACTACCATCCATACCATCACTGCCATCTATACCATCCATACCATCACTACCATCCATACCATCACTACCATTTCTACCATCACTACTATCCATACCATCACCACCATCCATACCATAACTACCATTCCTACCATCACTACCATCCATACCATCACTACCATCCATACCATCCATACCATTCCTACCATCACTACCATCCATACCATCACTACCATCCATACCATCACTACCATCCATACCATCACTACCATTCATACCATTCCTACCATCCATACCATCACTACCATCCATACCATCACTACCATCCATACCATACCATCACTACCATCCATACCATCACTACCATCCATACCATCACTACCATCCATACCATCACTACCATCACTACCATCCATACCATCATTACCATCCATACCATCACTACCATCCATACCATCACTACCATCCATACCATCACTACCATCCATACCATCACTACCATCCATACCATAACTACCATACCATCACTACCATCCATACCATCACTACCATCCATACCATCACTACCATCCGTACCATCACTACCATCCATACCATCACTACCATCCATACCATAACTACCATTCCTACCATCCATACCATCACTACCATCCATACCATCACTACCATCCATACCATCACTACCATCCATACCATCACATCCATACCATCCATACCATCACAACCATTCCTACCATCACTACCATCCATACCATCACTACCATCCATACCTTTCCTACCTTCACTACCATCCATACCATCACTACCATCCATACCATCACTACCATTCCTATCATCCATACCATTCCTATCATCCATACCATTCCTACCATCACTACCATCCATACCATCACTACCATCACTACCATCCATACCATCACTACCATCACTACCATCCATGCCATCACTACCATCCATACCATAACTACCATTCCTACCATCACTACCATCCATACCATCACTACCATCCATACCATCACTACCATCCATGCCATCACTACCATCCATACCATCACTGCCATCTATACCATCCATACCATCACTACCATCCATACCATCACTACCATCCATACCATCACTACCATTTCTACCATCACTACTATCCATACCATCACTACCATCCATACCATAACTACCATCACTCCTACCATCACTACCATCCATACCATCACTACCATCCATACCATCACTACCATCCATACCATCACTACCATCCATACCATGATGGTGATGGTAGTAATCCCACTTGGGACTGGACTATCCAGCAGTAATCCCACAGAGGCCTATCCATCAGTAATAACATGGGACTGGTCCACCCAGCAGTAATCTCACACTGGAATGCCCTATGTACCAGTAATCCGACTGCACTGACCTATCCATCCTACATGGGATTAACTTTTGCCAGTAATCCCACATGGGACTGATGTTATTGTCTGTACCAGATAATCTATTCCAGACATTATTGTTTGTACCGCATCACTTATTCCAGACCTTATTGTTTGCTCTACATGTATGCTTTCAATACTGCTGCACCTTTGGCGGATGACCCCGCAAGGCGAGATGTTGGGGTTCTCAGAACGCTTGTTATCTCACCTTACGAAGTAAAGGGGAGATATTGGGAGAGGGGGAGAGAGGATGTCGGTGTCGGTGTCAGTGTCAGTGTCCCCTGCCTTGAAATGAATGGGTTTTTGGTTTAGCAAGTTAAAAAATAATCTAGAAAAATTAGAAAAAATATAGAAAAAATAAAAAAAAATATGGGGGGTGGGTATGCCACCTGGGGGTACTCTAATGTTAAAATCCCTATGAATGAGTTTTGCGTTTAGCTGAAGTGCACATGTACATCTGTACTTGGAAAGTTTCTTGCAGTTGTCAGCTTTCATTGGATGATTATGAAACTTGGTACACATGTTTCTTATGATTAGAGGATGTACCTGTGCTATTTTTGAGAAGAAATATTAATTTTTCTCCAAATTATGACAAATGAATGAGTTTTCTGTTTAGGTCAATTGTACATGTAGAGGCACATATACATGTACATGGTAAGTTTGCTCCAGTTGTCAGCTGTCATTGGATGATTATGAAACTTGGTACACATGTTTCTTATAATAAGAGGATGTACCTGTGCTATTTTTGAGAAGAAATATTAATTTTTCTCAAAATTATGGCAAATGAATGAGTTTTCTGTTTAGGTAAATTGTACATGTAGGCCTCTATATGTATACATATACATGTACATGGTAAGTTTGCTTCAGTTGTCAGCTGTCATTGGATGATTATGAAACTTGGTACACATGTTTCTTATGATTAGAGGATGTACCTGTGCTATTTTTGAGAAGAAATATTAATTTTTCTCCAATTTATGACACATGAATGAGTTTTCTGTTTAGGTAAATTGTACATGTAGAGGCACATATACATGTACATGGTAAGTTTGCTCCAGTTGTCAGCTGTCATTGGATGATTATGAAACTTGGTACACATGTTTCTTATGATAAGAGGATGTACCTGTGCTATTTTTGAGAAGAAATATTAATTTTTCTCAAACTTATGGCAAATGAATGAGTTTTCTGTTTAGGTCAATTGTACATGTAGAGGCACATATACATGTACATGGTAAGTTTGCTCCAGTTGTCAGCTGTCTTTGGATGATTATGAAACTTGGTACACATGTTTCTTATAATAAGAGGATGTACCTGTCCTATTTTTGAGAAGAAATATTAATTTTTCTCAAAATTATGGCAAATGAATGAGTTTTCTGTTTAGGTAAATTGTACATGTAGGCCTCTATATGTATACATATACATGTACATGGTAAGTTTGCTCCAGTTGTCAGCTGTCATTGGATGATTATGAAACTTGGTACACATGTTTCTTATGATTAGAGGATGTACCTGTGCTATTTTTGAGAAGAAATATTAATTTTTCTCCAATTTATGACAAATGAATGAGTTTTCTGTTTAGGTAAATTGTACATGTAGAGGCACATATACATGTACATGGTAAGTTTGCTCCAGTTGTCAGCTGTCATTGGATGATTATGAAACTTGGTACACATGTTTCTTATGATAAGAGGATGTACCTGTGCTATTTTTGAGAAGAAATATTAATTTTTCTCAAACTTATGGCAAATGAATGAGTTTTCTGTTTAGGTGAATTGTACATGTAGGCTTCTACATGATAAGTTTGCTGCAGTTGTCAGCTCTCATTGGATGATTACGAAACTTCATACACATGTTTCTTATGATTGGAGTATGTACTTGTGCTATTTTTGAGATGAAATATTAATTTTTCTCCAAATTATGGGAAACAATTGAGTTTTGCATTTAGCTGAAGTGCACATGACTACCATCACTAACATCCTACCTTCACTACCATCCATATCACTACTACCATCCCTAACATCCTACCATCACTACCATTCCATATGGGCCCTCAGTGGCTGAGTGGTCTAAGGTGCTTCGCTGGTGACCGCTAGCCTCACACTGCTGCACCGGCACGGGTTCGAACTCAGCCTGTCCATGTGTGGAAGATTGTCAGTTACTTGCCAACGGGCGATGTTTCTCTCCGGGCACTCCGGCTTCCTCCACCAACCAAACTGACTGTCACCATATGAGTGAAACAACCTTGAGCGTGACATTAAACCAAATCCCCCTCCCCTACCATCCATACCATCACTACCATACTGATCATCACTACTATCATTACCATCCATATCATCCCTGCCATCACTACCATTCCAACCATCACTGCCATCCCAACCATCACTACCAGTCATACCCTTCCAACCATCACTGCCATCCCAACCATCGCTACCATCGGATCCCTACTATCGCTATCATCCATACTATCACTACCATCCCTACTATCACTTACATCCTACCATCCTCCATGTCATCCCTGCCATCACTACAATCCCAACCATCACTACCATCGGATCCCTACTATCATTACCATCCATACCATCCTACCATCACTGCTATCACTTACATCCTACCATCCATGTCATCCCTGCCATCACTACAATCCCATCACTACTATCCTACCATCACTACCATCCATACCATCACTACCATCCATACCATAACTACCATTCCTACCATCCATACCATCACTACCATCCATACTATCACTACCATCCATACCATCACATCCATACCATCACTACCATCCATACCATCACTACCATTCCTACCATCCATACCATCACTACCATCCATGCCATCACTACCATCACTACCATCCATACCATCACTACCATCCATACCATTCCTACCATCACTACCATCCATACCATCACTACCATCCATACCATAACTACCATTCCTACCATCACTACCATCCATACCATTCCTACCATCACTACCATCCATACCATCACTACCATCCATACCATCACTACCATTCCTACCATCCATACCATCACTACCATCCATACCATTCCTACCATCACTACCATCACTACCATCCATACCATCACTACCATCCATACCATAGCTACCATTCCTACCATCACTACCATTCATACCATCACTACCATCCATACCATCACTACCATTCCTATCATCACTACCATCCATACCATCACTACCATCACTACCATCTATACCATCACTACCATCCATACCATCACTACCATCCATACCATCACTACCATCCATACCATGATGGTGATGGTAATAATCCCGCTTGGGACTGGACTATCCAGCAGTAATCCCACAGAGGACTATCCATCAGTAATAACATGGGACTGGTCCACCCAGCAGTAATCTCACACTGGAATGCCCTATGTACCAGTAATCCGACCGCACTGACCTATCCATCCTACATGGGATTAACTTTTGCCAGTAATCCCACATGGGACTGATGTTATTGTCTGTACCAGATAATCTATTCCAGACATTATTGTCTGTACCACATCACTTATTCCAGACCTTATTGTTTGCTCTACATGTACTCTTTCAATACTGCTGCACCTTTGGCGGATGACCCCGCAAGGCGAGATGTTGGGGTTCTCAGAACGCTTGTTATCTCCCCTTACTGTAACTTCACTGTAACCCAAAACATACGTCTTGTGTTATTTTTTACATCAGCTCTCATTTCACATTCCAAGAAAAGTTACAGGGACTGCTTGTGCGAGATTACTTGCCAAAATGTCACGTTATCCCACTGAAACACAGGTTGGAGAAGCATCTTGCACCAATCTCCATTGTGGTATGTTCCCTTTTGGAAACTGTATTGTAAGCAATAATCCAAATAAACTTTTAAGAAAAAAAAAAAAAAAACTCATAAAAACCAGATTTACTTTATTTTTTTTTTTATATTGCATGCACCTGTCCTAGAAACAGTTGCCTCACTGGCCAACACTGCACTACATGTAGTTAATTAACACTGAAACAAGCATTGTTACATTGTTTACTGCCCCCCCAAATGGATCTACATGTTTAATATTTTCATATTTTTATCGTTTCAGATACCTTATTCAGCCAATTGGACTCTATCTAGGAGTAAAGACCACACAGTACAAAGTGCGCCCTCATCCCACCCTTGAAGCGATTTTCCAGAAAAACAGAAAAAAAACTCTGTCATATAAAGAAATCACAGTGAGTAACTATTCACATGTCTGTTCTGTCTTCCATCTGTGCGCATTCAGCTAAATCTTCCTGGGCTTCTTTGCCCCAGTATATGAGTACAATAGGCAGTAACCTCCTCTTTCCGGAGCTGTTTTATATCTGAATGTCGATAGCCTATATAATTGCTGTGCAGCTTGAATGTTGATTTGACAGCCGACATAGACCAAAGACTTTTCTATTCAGAAGCTCAACATGATTCATTTCTTGCATACTGCTTGTAAATTGTCAGTTTCTGTAGGCTAAAAGCTAGGTGTTTCTGTTTGACTGAAGCTCCCTACTCATAAAAGGCATTAAAAATGTCTGAATGTATACTATCATGACTGTTGAAGGTCTCTCAAATAATTTCACTCAGTTTATATTTTCCCAGCACTGGAAGTTTTGCATGATATCAAAATTTACAAAATTTCTAGAAAATACATCATTCAGGTCATCTAAGTCATGGAAAAAAAAAAGAAGAAAAAAAAACAAAAACAGACTGGGCCAATTCATAAGTCCGTTTCTTTTTTCTTCAATGTACAGTAATTCCAGAAGAAATCACAGGAAGTTAAAATTCCCACCAAAAAAATCGGAGTGATCAAATTTATTAGAACAAGAAGTTGACAAGACGGTCCCATATCTTGCATATAGTCAATATTCGTAAGTCATTTTAATGATTTTAGAGGGTGATCAATGTTATTAGAACCACCAATTGAATTTTGTCCACAAAATTGGAAGTGATTGAATTTTGATAGGGTGATTGAATTATTAGAGGGATTACTGTATGTTCAAAGTTTAGACACCAGTTCAATTGTCATGATTGCAATATCCCTGTATGATTACTGAAATGTAACCATGGTAACGATGACATCATTGAATTGTTGTAGGGTATAGCCAAGCAAGTTGATTGGTCAGAGCGTAAAGTACAGCGATGGTTTCGAGCACGGCGGTTGCAGAATGTACCAACAAATATGAAAAAATTCAGAGAATGCAGGTTTGTCTATGATCATGAAATGTATACATGTGCTTATATATTTTGAGATGTACATGGATTTAATTATGTAGGTGATTAAATAATAACAGGCGATGAAAAGCCTTCACGGTATGTATGTCATGGATTCACAGTATCATTAGATTCTCCTTGGTTATTGTTTCTTTAGGCACTTTTCCCCTCTTTTGGACTATTTGACATTATTACTGACACACACTGAGCATGCATGATTGGTCATTTAACATGTTTAAAGGGTTTGCTTTACATGTACCTTTCGCTTACCAGAGCCCCACCGTCTATCTACCGAACTAAGCCTGAGGCCCTCGCTCCACCTCATTATGGTTAACCTCGTATATTCTGAAAGCTTACATCATTATACCCCTGCACCTCGATGGAACTGGGTTACACCATCTGTCTTCCATTGACATCCATGTCATTTAGATTATCTCATTTATATGAGAATGATTACAAGCAAAAAAAAAAAAACAAAAAAAAAATCATCGACAAGATATGATTTCCTTCGAGATGCCAAATTTAATAGTCAATTTACAAATCATATTCCATAATTTCTATCACCAGCGCAAATTGCAGCCAAAAGCACACCAATCTTCATTTCGGGGGAGCATGCTGGCACGTGGTATATGTATGGGAAGCAACACTTGGTTCAGCGTGGAACTTCTTCATTGAATAATAGTACGGTTCAATGCTCTACCGTGATTCCTGAAAATTATTCAATGGTATGGCAAGATATAATTACAACATGGCTGAAAATCATGTTTCGCAGAATGACATGTGACACGCTCTGAACTAATGAAAACATTATGAATCCACATGAGGAATAATAATTGAAGGTGGCTCCCTGATTACAAGAATGGCTGTTCTGCGCAGCTTTTTGCGCATAGCAATTACCTCCCTTGTAATCGTACTCTTGTGAGCGAATGGATAGAATGAGATACTTTGACATGCTGCGTTTACTAAGCAATTGATAAATGATCCCTTGTGATGCCATGACGTCGAATGGGAAACTCTTTGTTGGCGTGACATTTGTGACGTCATGACGTTGCATTGTTGGGACTTCATGCAAAATGGCGGGAAAAAGTGTGGGATTAGGTAGATTCAGAGCCCTATGCATGCCCTTTTTGGATGGCGACCTACCTTAAATTTAAGTTATTCAAAAACTACATGTTTGGAGGAATATATAGGAAAAGAATGAGGAAATTGACATGACTTTTGAATATTCTGAAAACAATTATGTCTGAAGTACATGATGTATTGGGTGTTTTACATAGTATTTACATTGTACCAATTTGCCACAGGTACACGGTACACAAGCTGAAAATTAGAAAAAGTAATATGCTATGCCCAATTTTTATATCATTTTTTGATACAGGATGAACTTCCCGAGCTATACAAAAAATATGAGAAAAATGACATGACTTTGTACCGAAACCAGGGAGCCACCTTAAATTGATTTAGTGACTTTCCTTTTTGGATTTTTGACATTACCAACACATGCTGGACATGATATAGTCATAGACAGGTCCCAGCCAAGAAAAAACTAGCATTTTTTCCGGTCAAAGTTTTCACAGTGGTTCCGTCATCCTTGACTTATGCCCTTTCAATTTAGCTGAGGGGCCACCCTGGATTTGCCCTGAAATCCAATATGGCGGCCAAAATCCAAAATGGCCGCCAATACCCATAGAAGCTCACAATTTCCTGCTTGAAAATCAATTTTGCCATTTTGACCTCGGGGTATTGTCGTTGCCATGTACGTCCGTCCGTACGTCCCTCCGTCTGTTAACACATTTTAGACAAAATCGCTTGAGATACAACCACCAAATTTTCAACACTTATTTATCCAGTGCTAAGTCAGAGGCCTATTGAAAGTGGCTTCCCTCTGCCCATATTTTACAGAGTTCTGCCCCTTTACAGATATATTAATTTCTATTTCTGTCCTATATGCCTGAATATAATCAACTATATCTGCAGAACTGTGTTTGGTATAGCTACTATATTTTGGAAACTTATTTATATTGTTGTATTCTACAAGCCAACAAAGGATTACTCGCCTCGGCTTATGGAGTTATGCCCCTTTCGGATGTAATAATCTCTCCGATTTTGTTATCTGTAGTTGAATGTACAAGTTATATCTGCAGATCCGGGTACAGCTTATTCGTCTCGGTTCTTTTTTACAGTAGTGCTATGTCAGACGCCTATCGAAAGTGGCCCATACTTTACAGAGTTATGCCCCTTTGCTGATATATTAATTTCTATTTCTGTCCTATATGCCTGAATGTAACCAACTATATCTGCAGAACTGTGTTCGGTATAGCTACTATATTTTGGAAACTTATTTATATTGTTGTATTCTACAAGCCAACAAAGGATTACTCGCCTCGGCTTATGGAGTTATGCTCCTTTTGGATGTAATCTCCAATTTTGTTATCTGTAGCTGAATGTACAAGTTAAATCTGCAGATCCATGTTTGGTACAGCTTATTCGTCTTGGTTCTTATTTTACAGAGTGCTAAGTCAGACGCCTATCGAAAGTGGCTCCCCTCGACCCATATTTTACAGAGTTATGCCCCTTTACAGATATATAATTTTTCTATATCTGTCCTATATGCCTGAATGTAACCAACTACCAGTATATCTTGATCATCCCACATAGAACCATCTCTTTCCCAATTCACACTACACGTGGGTCACAATCACTTGGGGAAAGCCGAGGGGTTTTGATTAGATCAATCTCATGTTTTTCTAGTCCTACGTAGGGTATGAATAATTAGTTGATTTTGGAATGATTTGTAATTGGTCTGAAAATTCAATATGGCCGCCAAAATCCAAAATGGCGGCCAATGTCCATTGAAGCACACATTTTCCTGCCCTAATATGTAGAGATGGACCCTTCTTGGTCCGAATGCGTCCTGTGGGGTGTCATCTTGTAGCCCTCGGGGTGTAGACTCCAATTTGAGGGATATCGGTGACGTCATCAGTACGAGTAGTAGCGAAAGCGGGCATTTTAGGGGGTGCGTGGGTGTGTGTTCAGGGTAAAGATGGACCATCCTTGGTCCGAATGTGTCATGTGGGGTGTCATGTTGTAGCTCTCGAGGTGTAGACCACGACTTGAGGTTTTTCTATGTCACCTGTGAGGTCATCGGTGACGTCATCAGTACGAGTAGTAGCGAAAGCGGGCGTTTCGGAGGTGCAATGGAGTGCGTTTGGACTTTTTTTCCATCCAGTTACCTGTGAGTGTGAGTGTGAGCGCGCGAGTGAGTGAGTGAGTGAGTGGGATCCGACTGGACTAATGTATCGTCCGTTTTCATCGTTTGCGCATCCGCAGTCTGATCGTAGTATAGAAAGCAGGCATTTTGGGGATTCGTGGAGATTTGTTGAGTGATTGAGGGACCATGCCTGGTCAAATGGACCGTGTGGGGTATCAGTGTGAAACTCTCGTGGGTCAGACTGGCTTGTTTTCATTGGAAGTTGCGCCAATCTGCGCATGCGCAGTTGGGGTGTAGTAAGTAAAGTGGTCATTTTGGGAGGTGCGTGAGGGTCTGTTGAGTGATGAGGGACCATCCTTGGTCCGAATGCCCCATGTGAGGTGTCAAAATGAAGCTTTTGTGGTGTAGACTATGACTTAAGGGGTGTCCCTGTCATCTGTGACGTCATTCTTGACGTCATCAGTAGGAGTAGTAGCCAAAGTGGGAATTTTGGGAGTGTGAAGTAAGGTGTTTGGGGTAGAGAGAGACCATGTTTGGTCCAAATGGCCCGGTTGGGGTGTCCTAATGAAGCTGGCATGTTTTTTATTGAAAGTTGCGCCAATCTGAGGGTGATGTAGGAAGTAAAGTGGTCATTCTAAAGGTGCGTGGAGATATGTTTGAGCGATTGAGGGACCATTCTTGGTCCGAATGCATCGTGTGAGGTGTCAAAGGGAGAGCTTTCATGGTGTGGACCACGACTTGAGGGATATGCGGGTCATCTGTGACGTCATTGCTGACGTCCTCAGTAGGAGTTGTAGCCAAAGTGGATATTTTTGGGGTGTGAAGGAAGGTGTTTAGGGTAGAAATGGACCATCCGTGGTTCGAATGCGTCGTGTGAGGTGTCATCTTGTAGCAACACCCACCAACGACAAGCTCAATGCTTCAACGCCCTGGTGAATTAGCCCTGAAGCCCTGCGAGCCTATACGTAGCTCTACGGGTGTAGTCCGTGATAAGTACTATTCTGATTGGTTAGTCCAAAAGTAGAGCAACAACAACAACAACATCAACGATAACAGGTCAATCCTTCTATTATCCCCTCCATCACATCACATCCACGCTAAGGGAACCACTATGGGTGTGTTTACTTATGCTATTGTCCATTTATTCAGAAGTTCATTGTTCTGATCTCAGAATGATGAGGGACACCAGTTAATCCCTATATGTACAGACACCACCACACACCGCACCGCACCCGCACCCTGGTGTACCCTATACCCTAATGGCTATAGGGTACAGGGTGCACCACAGGAACACGCACATGCGTGCGATGACATCACTTCCGAGCTCTGAGCTCCACCAGCTTTGAGTTCCAAGAGCTCCGATCCAAGAGCTCTGCCACATGGGAGCTACGACCACCACCCGGCGTTGAGCGTCAACGCCCGGTGGTGGTGGTGGTGTGTGGTAGTATGTGGTGGTGGTAGAACTGGTGTGTGGTGGTGGTAATAGTGGTGTGTGGTGGTGTCTGTACATATAGGATTAACTCGTGCCCCTCATCATTCTGAGATCAGAACAATGAACTTCTGAATACACAGACAATAGCATAAGTGAATTGTAAACATACCGATAGCGGTTCCCTTGGCGTGGATGTGCTGTGATGGAGGGGATAATAAAAGGATTGACCTGTAATCTTTGATGTTGTTGTTGTTGTTGCTCTACTTTTGGACTAACCAATCAGAATAGTATTTTCTCGGACTACACTCGTAGAGCTACGTATAGGCGCGCAGGGCTTCAGGGTTAATTCACCAGGGCGTTGAAGCATTGAGCTTGTCATTGGTGGGTGTTGCTACAAGATGACACCTCACACGACGCATTCGAATCACGGATGGTCCATTTCTACCCTAAACACCTTCCTTCACACCCCAAAAATATCCAATTTGGCTACAACTCCTACTGAGGATGTCAGCAATGACGTCACAGATGACCCGCATATCCCTCAAGTCGTGGTCCACACCATGAAAGCTCTGCTTTGACACCTCACACGACGCATTCGGACCAAGAATGGTCCCTCAATCGCTCAAACATATCCCCACGCACCTTCAGAATGACCACTTTACTTAATACACCACAACTGCGCATGTTCAGATTGGCGCAACTTTCAATAAAAACATGCCTGTCTGACTCTACCCCACGAAAGCTTCATTAGGATACCCCAACCATTTGGACCAAACATGGTCTCTCTCTACCCCAAGCACCTTACTTCACACTTCACACCCCCAAAATTCCCACTTTGGCTACTACTCCAACTGATGACGTCAAGAATGACGTCACAGATGACAGGGACACCCCTCAAGTCATAGCCTACACCACAAAAGCTTCATTTTGACACCTCACACGGGGCATTCGGACCAAGGATGGTCTCTCATCACTCAACAGACCCTCACGCACCTCCCAAAATGACCACTTTACTTTCTACACCCCAACTGCGCATGCGCAGATTGGCGCAACTTCCAATGAAAACAAGCTAGTCTGACCCACGAGAGTTTCACACTGTCCATTTGACCAGGGATGGTCTCTCAATCACTCAACAAATCTCCACGAATCCCCAAAATGCCTGCTTTCTATACTACGACCAGACTGCGCATGCGCAAAATGATGAAAACGGACGATACATTAGTCCAGTCGGATCCCACTCACTCACTCACTCGCGCGCACACACTCACACTCACAGATAACTGGATGGAAAAAAGGCCATCATCTACTCCAAACGCACTCCAGTGCACCTTCGAAACGCCCGCTTTCGCTACTACTCTTACTGATGACGTCACCGATGACCTCACAGTTGACATAGAAAAACCTCAAGTTGTGGTCTACATATTAGGGCAGGAAAATGTGTGATTCAATAGACATTGGCCGCCATTTTGGATTTTGGTGGCCATATTGAATTTTCAGACCAATTACAAATCATTACAAAATTAACTAATTATTCATACCCTACGTAGGACTAGAAAAATACCTAGTTTGTGGTTAGAAAATTTATTTTCGAGCATGAAACTGTGAGCTTCTATGGGTATTGGCGGCCATTTTGGATTTTGGCCGCCATTTTGGATTTGAGGCCAAATCCAGGTTGGCCCCTCAGCTAAATTGAAAGGGCATAAGTCAAGGATGACGGAACCACTGAGAAAACTTTGACCGGAAAAAATGTTAGTTTTTTCTTGGCTGGGACCTGTCTATCATATCTCATTAGTACATTTACAAGTATCAACATGTGAATCATTGTCTTCTCTCTTTTGCAGTTACCAGTTTCTGTTTTACTCATTTAGTTTTACCTATGGTCTCATCTTTATGTGGGATGTAAGTATATGTTATTACTCTTTTTGCAGAGTTACTTCCCTTTGTACTCTGATTGTATCCTTGACCTGCTACAAACTGTTAAAATTTACGCAAGACAACTTCACTACAAGAAGATGAAATGATCAGTTATTACGGATCGCCTTACTGAAACCAAAAGTTTTTTTCTTCAATTCTGCACAAACATTACTTTTGCACAGACAAAACCCAAGTTTGATAAACTCACACAGTTAAAAGTGACATAAAACAGTGTCAATGAACATTTGATATTGGGCTTCCATCTGTTTCTGTATTTTTCGTCCACATTTTAGGATGGATTTTTTTTGTATATTTAATATGTGACACCTCAGACCAAAATAATATTTCGATATAACATCATGACAGATATGGTGACTTTGAAAACATGACATTCATTTTGGTTCAAGGTGTTATATTATAGATACATGTGTATATTGAAAAAGGTATGATAAAAATAGAGGAAAAGCCCAATTTCAAACGTCGGTCTAAGCTGTTTTAGATGACTTTTGACTCTGAGCATTAACAATATAAAACTTGGGTATTTACAGCTTTTGTGCACAATTAAAGAACTTAATGTTTCGCTTTACTAACATAACAGGGAATTTTCCATGTGTTAGTCCAACTACTCCTTCGGAGAGAGTTTTGTACAAGTAGCTCTTGTAGATTTCATAAACTAGAGAAACTAGTACAGGCATTGATCTGCTTACTTCATCTTCGTACATGATTTCTTCATTGTGTTATTTTTATAGAAACCATGGCTGTGGGATACCAAGCAATGCTGGGTGGGTTGGCCATTTACGGTAAGTACATTTTTCAGCCTCAGATCCTTGATCAACATTTGACTGTTTGAAAGTTGTTAATTTCTTGGTGCAATATTTTTATCAAATTTCTTGTTGAGACACCATCCAGTAGCCTCAGATCGCACTGCAGTGGTGTAAGTAGTGGTCAGTGTGTCCACCTCGCGAGCAGTAGGTACCGGGATCAATTTTGGAGTGAGTCATAGCAAAGTCTAGCATTCAGAAGATAGATCAAGGATTGGTAGACCCAGTGTCAGGATAATGTGACTGGGTGCAGTATTTATGTCTACATGGCTATGGCATGGTGCTGTAGTGAGGCAGCACTATATAAAAGGCGCCATTGGGACTGCACTTCTCACATGCAGGCACTGTCGTGATATGAAAAAATTGTGATGAAATTGTTGAAAGTACTGTAGCTGATCTGGTGCGATGTCACAAAGAAGTACTTAGGTTGAGAACAAATACATGCAGGCCACATCTAGCTAATCAGGTTAGGGAAAACCTCTCTCTAAAAATGGAGGTAAAAAAGGTCGTTTTTGCTTGATAACTTTTGACATATTCATCATAATGCTACAAAATCTTCAGGCGACTTACTTTAAATATTGTTACATGCCGGAACAGTGGTTTTCCAATGAAAGTGTGTATAGTCTAATTGTTAACAGAGAACAAAACATGTCTTCTATTCTTATGCAAATTAGATAGACGACGATTTGTTTTTTCAATACCATCCGATGTGGATAAATATATCCATGGTCGCCTATGGCGGATGTTTCTATCTTTGATATATCATTGAATTTATTGGACAAAAACGACCTTTTTTACCTCCATTTTTAGAGAGAGGTTTTCCCTAACCTGCTAATCTGCTTACGACTTAAAGGTGAACTGAAAAGCTTTCCAATGCTCTGTTAAAATGTCATAAAACAAGAACTTCTATAGTTGTTACAAATATGTGTGGTAATAGTTCTGTGGGTTATTGTTTTATTTTGGTTTATATGAGAAGTCAAAACTTACGGTAATTCCCCTAATAATTCGATCACCGGAAGTGCAGCAAAAATGGCTTTTATCTGGAAATATTTTTGATGGCACCAGCTACAAAGTGTCCCATTTTGTCATTATATGACTTTCCTTCATTTTGAATGAAGGATGGGAATGTTACTTTTTCTCTGTGTTTGAATAACACAGTTGAAAAGTGAACTTCCTGTGAATGAATTATTAGGGGAATTACCGTATACCACCAGAAAACGAGAGCCAGAACTTTCAAAAATGTCATTGCTTGCCTCCCGTTGTTTTTGGAACGTCATGACGTTATAGTGGTCCTCGCTCATTCATCCGACGTAGCATGACGTCACATTTAAATAAAACTTGAATGAAGGAGACCGCTATAACGTCATAACGTTTTACAAACCAAGAGAGACAAGCGATGCAAGCTTTCAAGACGGATTTATAACCGGATAACTTAAATATTGTTATTAGTACAATTTTGCAAATTATATTTGCCCCAAAAATGTATAAAAGTTATGTCACATACATTGTACATGTAAGACAAGATGTATACATAAGCAACATTTTAGATAAAACTAAAAGCTTTGCAGTTCACCTTTAAGAAAAAGACAAAATTTATCATTCACCTGATAAATAATTTTAAATCTGACAAAAAAGAAAAACTTCCATTTCAGCCTGTCACAAATGCTGCATACTGGTATTACATGCTGGAGATGGGCTTTTACTTCTCACTTCTGTTCACCTGCCTTCTAGACAGTAAGCGTAAGGTAAGACTCGCTCATTACTCACAGATTAACTTGGTTTGAAATTGTTGTTGTCGTTGTTGTAAAAAAATAATAAAAAAAAAGTTCTAAAATAATTGAATTATTTCCCACCATTTTGATACCACAATGTCCGCGGACCTGTAATCTTCTGTTTCACATGATCTGTAAATGAATGAACTGTGTTGTCCCTTTCACATGAGCTGTAATTTACTGAACAGTTAGCCCTTTCACATGACCTGTAGTTCACTGAACTGTTGTCCTTTCACATGATCTGAAATTTACTGAACTGTTGATCTGCATCTTACGAGCTAAGTGAATTTCACATTTCATTATAAAATACCCTTAGCTTATTGACTTCATTCACTGTGTATTTGACCTATTCCAGCTTCAAAAAGCATGTCACATGACCGCTCCGTTTAAACAAGCCGATGCAATTATCTGTTTTTCACTATAAGACTATAATACAGAGGGGCACGCCTGTGGGATACTGCTCGAGATGAGGCCAAAGTTGTGGAAATGAGCTACTTTGTTTCTCACACTCCTGGAGCATAGTTGTTTGTTTTCTCTTAAGAAGATTGGTATTACAAATGGCCTAATATTACATTTGGAAGAAATAATATTGGCAGTAGTTCACATAGACAATAATGTTTATTTGTGATGGAAGCACTTCGAGCCCCACCGAGTGATCATTCCAATACATTGCTTTCTGGAGGTATATCTTCGTTCTATGAATGTGATTGCACGAATATCGGATCTCGTGGAACCAATCGGATGTGGCCATTTGAGAAATGCGCTAACAGGCCTAGAAAATTGGTTCATTGACGTAACCGAAAAATCGGTTACGGTAATTTTGTCTTACGTAACCTATTGTTCGGTTACGATGTTAATTTTTACGTAACCAATTGGTTTCGCAAAACGGTTACGTAATTACAACAGTGCGCCGTCAACCAGTACCGTACAACTCAACTCGGGAGTAATATAAGAATGTGCACAGCACGTGGTCAGCGACTGAACAGACAAATGAGTTAACATACGGGAATGGGATTGTACACGTAAATCGCTTCCACCATTCATGATTGGCTATTGTGACTCTGGCTGTATAATTCATTCACCATTTCCTTCCGATTCCATTGAAATCCCGATCGAAAAGTCTGAGAAGTTGAACACGCCGCCTGCAAATTTAGAGATGGCGGAAGTGACAACGAGTGTTAACCGCAAGCTCCGCGCTCCGAGATAATTCCTCCGCGAAGAGCTTCACATGCCACCTCTGCTGCTAGCTCCGTGCAGATCTTTCCACGGAGCAACAACCTCGGAGCGAGGAGGCTTGCGGGTAACACTTGCATTCCAACTTGTTCAAGTTTGATAATGCTGTTTCCTGGCCGCAATTGGTTTATTACGCCTGACCTGAACCGAGGATAGACAAAACACTCTGTGCAAGTGGTAGTATACAAATTCGATACAGACAGGGTCGAATTTGCGACTTTGTTTCACTTTTAAAACATGCTGAAAGACACACACCATGTGGTTAAAGTTTGCACAGTGGACAGACAGAGAAGGGGTTGGAACTTTTGTTACCAGAACACATGTTCAAGAAGCGCATTCACGTAACCGATTTTTCGTTCTGGCCATTTCGGATTTGCGTAACCGACACGCGAACGATCGTTTAGTTCACGCCAAATTTCGAGGCCTGGCTAATATACTCAGATATCACACGTGTATTACCATGATTACTGCATGGCCACATACAGACGTGTCTGTATGGTCGGATGATGCAGGATATGTAAATGACTGAACTGTTGTCCCTTTCATATGATCTTCTGTTTACTGAACTGTTGTATTTGCAGGACTTTTATGAAATGACCTTACACCATGTCATCACCTTAGGCCTGTTGGCCTTCTCATGGAGTATAAATTATGTACGCATAGGTACACTCGTCGTGTTACTTCATGACCTCGCCGATCCCTGGATGCAGGTGAGAAAATATTACATGTTAACACACTTTCTTATCAGAAGCCAACAGGTGCGCTCAAATGATATACTTGGGGCAAAAAAAATAATTTCTGTTTCCATTTACCTCGTCATGTTACTTCATGACCTCGCCGACTCATGACTTCATGACTCTGAATAAATGCTGCTGACCCAAAATATTTTATGGAGGTTTTGATAAAAACATTGTTCCTCAAATGACTCTTCATTAAGTCAATAAAATAAATTAGTGGAATAAATTAAAAAGTATGCCTACATACCCTAATAGGCCTATCTCAGAATGTTTGAAATTATTTGGTACACTTGCTAGTGGCTAGAAACCTAATCCCCAATGTTCCTTGAACAAACATGTTTTAAGGATAGCTGTCCCCTTAGAGGCAGTTTTTGCACCCCCGTGACAATTTGTCATCTGTATCAATAAATATACAAGATAACCATAATAACCTATATATTTTATGAAAGCGTACATCGTAGGGATTCCAACTATATGATTTGTATAACTGACGCTGCTACTGTGTAGAAAATATTCCAATTTAAAAAAATTAAAATGAAAACAATAGCATCCATTTTTCAATTGAAATTTCATGAAAACTGTTGGTCTTGTTTCAACTTTGATGGTATACCTAGATAGGAGACAATTCGAACTAGTAAAGTCATTTGTTTAAATTTTTGCCTGGTTTTGTTTTTACAGCTATTTTACTAAAATAAATTGAAAAAACGTACTATTTTACGGTTGTTTGTCTCAAAAGTTGAATAATTAAAAAACTAATCCGAACTTACAAAAAGTGAGATAAAGTTTACTAGATCACCTTATAAGTAACAAGCATGCCAAATGTCAAAAGCGTAGCATGGATACTTTTCGAGAAATAAACGTTTAAATCTAAGATTTTGTACAAAAATGAAAGGCTAGAAATCGGGCAAAATGTGTCCAGCTATACATCCGATGAATTAATCAAAATTTTTTGCTTGAATTCTATTGTCAAATACATTTTTAATCTGTCTAATGGGACCTACTCAAATTCCTGTTTATTCTGGATAACTATTACAAAATGAGTTTTGGAAAGGGGAATTTTGACCCTCTAAGGGGACAGCTACCTTAAGACTGAGGGGTCAATACACCTTTTAGTTGCTACATGTTTTTGTTTTTTTGAATTTTGGCCAAATTAGGATTTCACATAAATTTGCTCTGTTCAACGGTGAAATGATTCTTTTCTCCTTTCAGATCGCCAAAATGTGCAAATATGCTAGATTTCAAGCGACATGTGAGACGCTGTTTATTGTTTTCGTCGTTCTATGGGTGGTGACAAGAATAATCATATATCCTCTATGGTAAGGTTATACAGTAATTCTTCACTTTCCGAAGGGTTAAACCTCCATATTTACAAGACTGATGTGTCATTTGAAGGAAAATATTTGACCTAATACTCCGAAAATATCTAACTCATACTCCAATCAATGAATAATTTATTCAGGCAATTAAAGTCATTTTGCATACATATGTCCATAGTAGTCACATGAAATTGATGACGGAGAGGTCTTCCTGTCGAGTACATGTACTCTAGTTCTGTTCTCTCTTCACCCCGTGGGGCTCCGTGATTGACCTGTGATGTCATCGTGCACATCCCAGGTCATGATAAGAACATTCCTCAGCTCCTCAGACAGCTTGTCGAATGAGGCGAATAACTGGGGCACCCGTGGTGTTGCCCAGCGTGTGAAAAGGAATAGGACCCCTCCCATGGGGTTACCGGGTATAAAAAGGAATAGGACCCAAACGTTGTGATATGACTGAAATATAGTTGAAAGCGATGTTAAATCATATTTACTCACTCACCCGTCAAGTACATGTACTCCAACTTCGGATCGGTTCTCCTTGTAGGATTCTGAACACGTGCTTGTTCGAGTTGCCAAACATTATCACCATGTCTGACGTGACGGTTATATTTGAAGGCTTCATGGTCATACTACAGATCCTGCACATCATCTGGACCTACTACATTGTACGAGTGGCTATGCAGAGGTTCGACAAAGGAGAGGTTGGTGTTCTCATTACTCTCACAAACATACAAATATCACAGCCAATGGTGACGGCTCTCTTGAACAGTCCGCCTTCCGACAAAACATACAAAAATCACAGTCAGTGGTGACGGTTCTCTTGAACAGTCAGTCTTCCCACAAAACATACAAAAATCACAGTCAGTATTGACGGTTCTCTTGAACAGTCAGTCTTCCCACAAAACATACAAAAATCACAGTCAGTGGTGACGGTTCTCTTGAACAGTCAGTCTTCCCACAAAACATATAAAAATATCAGCCAATGGTGACGGTTCTCTTGAACAGTCAGTCTTCCCACAAAACATATAAAAATCACAGTCATTGGTGACGGCTCTCTTCAACAGTCGGCCTTCCCACAAAACATACAAAAATCACAGTCAGTGGTGACGGTTCTCTTCAACAGTCGGCCTTCCGACAAAACATACAAAATCACAGTCAGTGGTGACGGTTCTCTTCAACAGTCGGCCTTCCCACAAAACATACAAATATCACAGTCAGTGGTGATGGTTCTCTTCAACAGTCGGCCTTCCCACAAAACATACAAATATCACAGTCAGTGGTGACAGTTCTCTTCAACAGTCGGCCTTCCCACAAAAGATATAAAAATCAGTCAGTGGTGACGGTTCTCTTCAACAGTCGGCCTTCCCACAAAAGATATAAAAATCAGTCAGTGGTGACGGTTCTCTTCAACAGTCGGCCTTCCCACAAAAGATATAAAAATCAGTCAGTGGTGACGGTTCTCTTCAACAGTCGGCCTTCCCACAAAACATACAAATATCACAGTCAGTGGTGACGGTTCTCTTCAACAGTCGGCCTTCCCACAAAACATACAAAAATCACAGTCAGTGGTGACGGTTCTCTTCAACGGTCGGCCTTCCCACAACATACAAAAATCACAGTCAGTGGTGACGGTTCTCTTCAACAGTCAGTCTTCCCACAAAACATACAAATATCACAGTCATTGGTGACCGTTCTCTTCAACAGTCTGCCTTCCCACAAACATACAAAAATCACAGTCAGTGGTGACGGTTCTCTTCAACAGTCGGCCTTCCCACAAAACATATAAAAATCAGTCAGTGGTGATGGTTCTCTTCAACAGTCGGCCTTCCCACAAAACATACAAACATCACAGTCAGTGGTGACGGTTCTCTTCAACAGTCGGCCTTCCCATAAAACATACAAGAATCACAGTCAGTGGTGACTGTTCTCTTCAACAGTCGGCCTTCCCACAAAACATACAAAAATCACAGTCAGTGGTGACGGTTCTCTTCAACAGTCGGCCTTCCCATAAAACATACAAGAATCACAGTCAGTGGTGACGGTTCTCTTCAACAGTCGGCCTTCCCACAAAACATACAAAAATCACAGTCAGTGGTGACGGTTCTCTTCAACAGTCGGCCTTCCCACAAAACATATAAAAATCAGTCAGTGGTGACGGTTCTCTTCAACCATGTCAACAGTCGGCCTTCCCACAAAACATACAAAAATCACAGTCAGTATTGACGGTTCTCTTGAACAGTCAGTCCGTCTTCCCACAAAACATATAAAAAACACAGTCAGTGGTGACGGTTCTCTTGAACAGTCAGTCTTCCCACAAAACATATAAAAAACACAGTCAGTGGTGACGGTTCTCTTGAACAGTCAGTCTTCCCACAAAACATACAAAAATCAGTCAGTGGTGACAGTTCTCTTGAACAGTCAGTCTTCCCACAAAACATACAAAAATCACAGTCAGTGGTGACGGTTCTCTTGAACAGTCAGTCTTCCCACAAAACATATAAAAATCAGTCATTGGTGACGGCTCTCTTCAACAGTCCGCCTTCCCACAAAACATACAAAAATCAGTCAGTGGTGACGGTTCTCTTCAACAGTCGGCCTTCCCACAAAACATACAAATATCACAGTCAGTGGTGATGGTTCTCTTCAACAGTCGGCCTTCCCACAAAACATACAAATATCACAGTCAGTGGTGACGGTTCTCTTCAACAGTCGGCCTTCCCACAAAAGATATAAAAATCAGTCAGTGGTGACAGTTCTCTTCAACAGTCGGCCTTCCCACAAAACATACAAAAATCACAGTCAGTGGTGACAGTTCTCTTCAACAGTCGGCCTTCCCACAAAACATACAAAAGTCATAGTCAGTGGTGACGGTTCTCTTCAACAGTCGGCCTTCCCACAAAAGATATAAAAATCAGTCAGTGGTGACAGTTCTCTTCAACAGTCGGCCTTCCCACAAAACATACAAAAATCACAGTCAGTGGTGACGGTTCTCCTCAACAGTCGGCCTTCCCACAAAACATACAAAAATCATAGTCAGTTGTGACAGTTCTCTTCAACAGTCGGCCTTCCCACAAAACATACAAAAATCATAGTCATTGGTGACAGTTCTCTTCAACAGTCGGCCTTCCCACAAAACATACAAAAATCATAGTCAGTGGTGACAGTTCTCTTCAACAGTCGGCCTTCCCACAAAACACACAAAAATCATAGTCATATTGGTGACGGTTCTCTTCAACAGTCGGCCTTCCCACAAAACATACAAAAATCACAGTCAGTGGTGACGGTTCTCCTCAACAGTCGGCCTTCCCACAAAACATACAAATATCACAGTCATTGGTGACGGTTCTCTTCAACAGTCCGCCTTCCCACAAAACATACAAAAATCACCGTCAGTGGTGACTGTTCTCTTCAACAGTCGGCCTTCCCACAAAACATATAAAAATCAGTCAGTGGTGACGGCTCTCTTCAACAGTCGGCCTTCCCACAAAACATACAAAAATCACAGTCAGTGGTGATGGTTCTCTTCAACAGTTGGCCTTCCCATAAAACATACAAGAATCACAGTCATTGCATGCTGACGGTTCTCTGCAACAGTCGGCCTTCCCACAAAACATATAAAAATCAGTCAGTGGTGGCGGTTCTCTTCAACCATGTCAACAGTCGGCCTTCCCACAAAACATACAAAAATCACAGTCAGTGGTGACGGTTCTCTTCAACAGTTGGCCTTCCCACAAAACATACAAAAATCAGTCAGTGGTGACGGTTCTCTTCAACAGTCGGCCTTCCCACAAAACATACAAAAATCACAGTCAGTGGTGACGGTTCTCTTCAACAGTCGGCCTTCCCACAAAACATACAAAAATCACAGTCAGTGGTGACTGTTCTCTTCAACAGTCGGCCTTCCCACAAAACATACAAAAATCACAGTCAGTGGTGACTGTTCTCTTCAACAGTCGGCTTTCCCACAAAACATACAGAAATCACAGTCAGTGGTGACTGTTCTCTTCAACAGTCGACCTTCCCACAAAACATACAAAAATCAGTCGGTGGTGACGGTTCTCTTCAACAGTCGGCTTTCCCACAAAACATGGATGGCAACAGACTGGCGCTATGACATGGAAGATAACTCTTTTGCACAATAAATGCTCTATGCCTCGATGGGTAAAATGAAAATATTCACTTTGCCATTGTGGCGACCAAATTTTCATCTTCACTAACCATAAGGTGACTCACGGAAAAGCTAATTTTCGAGCAATGATGTATTTCAGCATGTGAGAGAAGGTTTCTTGCTTGTAAATCACTCAAAATTTTTCCATTTCATTTTGTGAGAAAAGATACAAGATTACTGTGAAATGGCCGGGTTTCTGCTTGTGAATTCTGTACATCATGTAACTTATTCTTTTCTGTTCATTTGTTCACAGCTCACTCATGACCCGAGGAGCGACAGCGAGGGCATGAGTGACAGCGAAGATGAAGGCGTTGTCCGGAATTCCACCCCAAAAGTCGTGAATCATGTGAACAGAAAAGTTGCTCAAATGACCAATAACGATCAAGCATTGTGATCAAAGCGAAAGAACTGGTACCCGGGGAATGGTCATACTGGCCGATGGACGACAACTGAGAGGGAATGAATGACTGGGGTGTTTCACAGGACCTGACAATGCTTAATTTGAACCATGCACTCTCCTGCACATATGCACTGGTCCCTCGTAATAATGCTGAACACATAATCAACTGCACTGTGAGCGAGGCTAGGGAATCCCTGTGTCACCGCTTGAGCAAACAGTTTGAAACAATCAGGGATATAAATAATAACAATCGTGCTTTTGCTGAATCCCATTTGATAGAAAGAGGTTATGATGAGGTAAATTTCAGTCATCTTCCGAGAGATATTTATAGACATAATTCTCCAAAAAAAGTGAAAGTTTGAACCAGTGAAAAATCGCTGGCTTCGGTGTGGATCAAAATCACAAATTAGGAAAACCTGTCCACAACTACCCATAATACTACAGCTTGGGAACAGCTTGGTCAATCAAACAGGGTTCTTTGGGTCTGTCTGGGAAGTCAGGAAATTTTGAGTCTGGTCATGATATTGGTTGAAGGTCTTGGAAAACTTTTCAAGTTAACTTTTATTGTCCATAGATCTTGTGAATTCTGGCCTCATTTGTTAAATTAGCAGATTTTTCATTTCTTTCTTTGATTTTGTACATCTTATTATTAAATCCTTGCTTTTAATACAGGTTTCAGATCTTACATTCATCTGTGGATACTCTTCTATAAACACAATTTGTGTGAATAAGTCATGGAATTTGTCCATGAAAGGTCATGGAACTTTCCATGAAAGGTCATGGAATTTCAGTTCTCTGGAGGTGTAAGGGCCCTTTTCTGTATACTTTTCAAATGTATGTGAAATGTCAGATCTTAATTTCAGTGATTTATACATGTATGTATATAATTTTGAAAACGGTCACTGTATGGGAAATATTTGTGTATGTTTATAGAACATTTCTTTTAAATGGTTGCAGTAATGGCTCGCTTCACAATTATACATATATCTAGCTATTGTCTGTACCAGATAATAAATACCTACATGTATCTTAGATGTTTTCGTTGATATTTTGGTGTAAATGTTTAGTACTGCATTCATATTTCACACAGTATATAAATTTGATTAGTGTGTTAAATTTTATTCCTGAATTTCATGAAAATCTGTGTTAGTTTGGGTCCACATTCGTCTGCCCATGTTACAAGATGACATCAAAAATAACCTACAAATCGCACAATTCTACAACTCTCACGATTTATTGAGAACAATTGGAAGGATTTTCTTGAAACTTTGAAATAATAGTTTATGAACACAGTGAAATTTCAATGTTGTACAAAAAATTTGCAACAAAAAATTTGTGAAAATATTTAGACTAGATTATCTGGCATCATCATGATGGCTGTTAGCATACATTTGAAAAGTACATAGCATCGACTGAGCGAGCTGTTCCCGAGCTGCACTCGCAAGCGCAGTTATTTTACCGGTTGGAATTGAATTCCTATTATAAAGGTGGAGACTGACACCTCTCTTTTTGACATAAAATTTCAGTGAAATTTCCGACATAAAATTTCAGTGAAGTTTTTTACACGAATTAGTACTGTTATACAAATCAGTAAAATGAAATAAAAATTGGGGGTCATCATATCACCTTATTATGCTTTTGATGCCCGTCAACCAACCTTGCCACCAGGGTTCGCTCCAACGAACCGATGAGACCATGCTTTCCCAAAGTGTGTCCCATGATACATCGCAAAATTTGTTCACGTGTCCTCCGGTTCCATTGGAATGTATCCAATTTCTTATGAAACATCAGTCGTGATTCATCTTCATGGCCAGTGTCATTACGTCATGACGTCACAACAGAAAATGTTTTGCAAGAATTCATAACGAGTACATCATCTATCAGTTGCGCTCATAGCATCCATGACTTTGGCATATCGGCAGGATCTCACGGAGATGCCCTTGTTACGATATGAATTCTGGTGTTTCAATGACCAATAGTACGGCTGAGCTCCATCCCAAAGCCTAGAAGGGAGGACAGGACCAGATGGCTCTGGTATTCAAGATTGCCCATCAACATGCTCCTCGACTCGGATTAACACAGAAATTATAGGAAAATTGAGAAAAATACATATTTTTTATTAAAATTAACAAAATTTCAGGTAACCCTTAAATCACTGTTTTATCTAAAGACAAATTAAAGAATGAGGGCTCCCAGGTTAATTTTATTCTGATGGATAAATTGAGTTGTTTCCTATTTGTGATGTATTAGAACCAGTGACTGAGGTGTCGGTCTCCACCTTAATAGATTATTTTAAATTTAGAATAATTTGTCCTAAAATACAGAAGAAAAAGAGAAAATTTCAGAATTATAGTCTTTTCGGTGTTTAATTACATAAAGATTCCATTCTGAAATGACTTTTACTCTGAAAACTATGGTGCATTAGTTTTCTCATTTCTTTCCTATTTGAAAAATAATTGTTCAAGATTGTTTAAGATTTTTATCTCTATAAAAAGTTCTATTTCTCTGGGTTGCTCTCTTGACAGTTAAATTGTCTCTGTGATGTCCAGCATGATGGCAGCATAAATTTACACCGAATTTGAAACAAAATAAGCAGCATTACATCGTCAGCATTCCCACCCCACCAATGTTGCTCTCCATACTGTTAAAGTAACCATGTTTGCTTGTCTGCCCATTAGGAATGGATCGCTTCCCTTGGATTTCCCACCCTATCATAAATAGAGCATTTGCGTTTGAAATGTAGAAAATCAATATAGTCATCTACAATATATGTATATATACCTGAAAGATCAATTCATTATCAGCATGCTGTATTTTTTCCTGTCAGATTTCCCATATGCTATAGTCATAGCCTGGGTGGTAAATTTTCAAATAGTATTCTATCAATGCTCACCAATTGTATATGTCACTATGATCTTTACTTCAATCAAATTTCATATTCAGCGATTCAGTGTCATCAATATTTGATAGCTTTATGACATACATGTATGGTCCCTATGTTCGTGCTCTTGGATTAATCCATTTGTTGTCGGGGAGGGGGGAGAGGATCACCTTCCCCATTTCCTCCAAGGTTTTAGCTCAAATATGCTAAATAGCAGTCACTGAATTTGCCAAAAAAATGGAACAAGCTGACATGGTGGCATCAAAGGATATTTGACCGCAGCATTAGGCTAACATAGGCAAAGGAAGCGGGTAGGGGAGGTCTTTCTCCCCTAGGTTTTGAGATCAACAACTCGGCTGACTTAACATTGATTGCTGCTGTAATATACAGGGTTCATACATCTCTTGAAAAGTCCTTAAAACCCCTGGAATTTAATTGCTAACCTGGGAAATCCTGGAAAATGCATGAAAATAAGGTTAAACTCCTGGGAACTCCAGGAAGAACTACACTGTCATCTTTGGGGAGAACCAGTGATCTGATTCCATGCATTACTGCGCAAAAATTTGTTCCTGAACTGCATTAATTTGCTCATCTTTGTTGCTAGTTATTGTACTAAAGACTCCTGGAAAGTTACATGTAAAATTATTGACCTGGAAAGTCCTGAAAAACTCCTGGAAATTTTTGTTCTGCTGTAAATGTATGAAACCTGAATATAGTTTTCTTGTAATGGAGCATGGAAATTATGTAAATACTATTAGTATATCACTAAGTATCTGAAAGAAACCTCTGAAAATGCTCCAGATCACAGAAAATGGACTGTAGAATTCGAAAATTTTTGCGGACCCCCCTAGCATGACATGCCTTGGGCGCGTATTGCTATGATCATATTTGGGGACATTATGCTTCCTCCCCAGGTCAAATCATCTTCCTACGCTACTGGCTAAGCCAATGAAAAAGCCAAAGAAATTGGAATCTGTAGCGATACCTTGGTTGGTGGATGCTCGCTTTAATGCAAAAAGGAAGATGTGATATCTTACAGCACCATATACAATGGGTGAACATTGATAAGATATGGATTTATTATTTTCTCCTTGATAATTTCTTTGTGAATTGAGATGATTTGCAGGAATAATTCATTTTATGTCCGGGAGGGTGGGTGCTTTATATTTTGTGCTGACCACCTGTAGGGCACCGTCATTGGATGCGTTGGAGTTGATGTAAATTTAAGTCGTAGTTGAGGAAGAATTGCATTGTATGAAAGTAATGGCAGGATTGTGGCGAAGACCACTTGAGGCTACCAATGACATCACCCCTGTTGCGTCACCTCAAACAAGAACAATGCCACTGTTCATGAAGCCTCATTTTTTCGGTACAAATATGGTGTCATCCTACAAGCACAGGCTCTTGCAAAGTAACCCTATCCCAATCACATAAATAGATCATTTCCGTGGAACACATTATTTTACAGAGCCTTTATACAAGGCGATATCCTGAAGAAAAATGTCATTGAGGAGACTTATCCATTAACATTAGGTAACATTCTGGACCAATTACACTAAAGCTGGTGAAACCCGTCGGTCATCATTCTTTTCCTTTGTTCTTCTCTCGACTTTCCTTATTTTGAATAACTTTTGTATTGTTTGATACATATATGAATTACAATATTAGTATAATGAAGTCGATGCTGATGAATTAAGTTGTGATCTTATTAAGGAAGAATTTTTACAAATTTGTTAAAATTTTTGTACTTTAATCTTGGTCAGGTCTTCAAATATGGTCGATGGGAGATAACTCTGAACTTGCAGTTGAACAAACTTGAAGTCAAGACAAGTTTTCTCCCCTGATTTTCAAATTAAGAAACCTACGGGTGGCATACACGAGATCAAAAGACATGTATATTATTGGTATTTATTTCAAACAGATTACATTTTTATTATCCTCATTTTGCTGCAAAATGCTTTTCAGCTACATGTAGCCTACTCGCTGATGCAAGTCAGAAGTTAGTCAATTTCTATCACATTATAAATGTAGACAAGGATAATAAGAAGCTGCAGGTCATAACAATCAATTTCTCATTTATGCTTTAATATTGAAAAAATAATAACTTGGATAAATGTTGGGAATATACATTTTACATGTATTTGCCATCCCTATTCATTATGAAAAGGAATTTTTAGAGCCAAAATGTCCATTTCAATGTCTTAGTACACAACATCACAATGTTTCAGAGAACTCTTGCATTGCAAAATTCCTCTTGACTTCCCTGAACTGCACCAATTTTCGTGAATGCCATGATGATGCATCATTGACCTCATTTTTAAAATGGATTTGCGCACAAATGCCTCCTAACTCACGATCGTCTATCTCAAAATGGCGATTTGCCCTTCTTTATTGTTTTAAAGAAAGGACTAAAAGGCTTACCTTCATCAATATTTTGACAACTTGAACCATGTCAACTTCAATGCCAGTTGCCACCAGTTAAGAAATATTTCCCCGTGTCAAAACATAGTGAGAAATGAAATTTAACAACCCACAAATTGCTGTGAGATTATCAAACCGCAGCTCACCGAGTCAGTCCAGTGTCATTGCTTTATTACCAGTGAAGGCAAGAAACTAACTTGAGGGCTTGTTACCCACCTAGCGGTCAAAATTTACAAGCATTTTTTTTTATTGCACATTATGACATATCTTTCTTCACTATATCGATTCTTTCTTCAGATGCGATTATTTAGGTGAATACAAGTTTGCTTATTTGCAATTTTAGTCTTCAAAATCCTTTAATGAGTGACAAAAGTTCCCCTGACTGAGTGCAGACTCCTCCAAGCTGACATTCACACAGTTTGTCTCACTCAAATATGGCAGGTGGGTCATCACTATCAGTTACGTATAGCCCTCAGTCTGTTTATTGCTTTATTTCTATCACTTGATTTCTTCAGTGTTTTATGTAAAATGTTGATTTCTGGAAAACTATTCATCATAAGGGTTCAAAATGCGTCCTGATCATTCTGAACTAGGTAACGAGAAGTACTATGGCTCAGTTGTAAACGTTCTGGTTACTGAGACATCAATGTTCAATGTATGACCAGGTGACCGCTAGCCTCACACCGCTGAACCGGCACGGGTTCGAGCCCAGCTGGTTCATGTGTGGAAGTTTGTCAGTTACTGGCCGACGGGCGGTGGTTCTCTTCGGGTACTCAGGGCTTCCTCCACCAACCAAATTGACTGTCACCATATGAGTGAAACAAACTTGAGTGTGACATTAAGCCAAATCCCCCCCTCCCCCCCTCAATGTATGACCATCCCATTCTATCTAATTTTGTTCAATACAAAAACGTAAAGTTCTGCACCAATATCTTGTTGGAAGGTCATTCTACTTGGCCAAGGTTACAATTTCATTGAAAATTTGAGACTTCTCGAAAACAAACATTCCAAAATGCGGACTCATTTTATGGAAAGCCAAGTATTTAATATGGAATAACTTCATACCTGTCAATCTTACAACCATTTTGCCAGTGGATTTGTGAAAGTCCACTCAGATGGGATAAAAACCCTTAAGATATATCACAGTTCAGACAAAATGACCTGAACAATTTTAAATCTAAATTTGACAACCTAGTTGAGGAATATTTTCAAGATGACAGAATCGTGCGACGATCCCATTGACAAAATAATTAGTGGCATTTATAGCATAATATTATCTGATCCTGTCCTGTGTATCCATCTTATCAGCGACCCAAACTTTAAGGTTGATTGAAGGATAATAATGGTTGTATTATCAATGAATTTACTGTTCTTAGAACCCAGATCAAGCTCATTGTTCTTTTAATGATTCTAAATTTGATTAATTTCAGCATTTAACTTTGAGCATACAGTTCATGCTTCATCATCATTGGAAATCTGTTTCATGCTGATTGGATACATTTTTGGCTCATTCTCAAATTGGCCAGTTTCCGATCTGCAAACTCTACAGTTCAAACAACAAGCAATATGATTGGACAAAATCACCTCTGTAAATATCAAATTGTTTTCATTGTTCATCGTCATAGTAATCATGGATTTTTTGTAGAAGAATTGAAATCTTGAGCATGTGTGTATTGTGTGTGGAAATGTCAAATTCACACAGTAACTTTTCTTGTAACAAATTATATTCATATAAAATTTGTAAAAAAATATATACATTGTAAAAGAAACTTTTTCCAGGGATAAATTCAATATTGCTTGAACAGAAATGCATGGAAATTAAGGTATTGTTTTCTTTCTCAAACTACTAGAAAATATTTTACACAACATATGCCTCTGATATTGAAAATCTTCTAAATTGTGCTTGAACATGTATATATATGTGTACCCCCCGATAGTGTAAACTGTAACTGAATATTTGGTGTAGCAGTTTATCTGATCTGTATATTACTAGTCCAATCATAATGAATTAATGTCTTATGAATGCTCCCCAACTGAAAATGTCACACTAGGATCTTGCCCCCCCCCCCCCCTCTAATTAGAGAGGGGGACATGTAGAAATCATTTATCCATGTATCTATTCAGTTGCCCATATGGCCAAACTTGTCCAGATGATATCTTGGCTACTATACGATCTACAACTTTGAAACTTACATGGATGATGCTTAGTACTTGCAGATGTGCACTGTCAGGTTATATTCAGTTTCCAATCCACGCGGTCTAGACCACAGTCAAATCAAAATGTATTTGAGCAATGTGATGCGTAATTCGGCTGAACCAACCAAAAAGACCCTACTTGTAAACCATGTGAAAGAGAGATGATTGATGGATGCTCACATTAATGCAAGATAGTCTGATCTTATATCGACATATTCAATTAGGGAGCATTGATAGGATAGAAATTTATTAAGATTGATTATTAGTCTGATATAGTTTGATAAATTCCATTGTTTAATCATGTACTAGTTTGCTAGTAAAATTGCTGTCATTTTCATCAGGTTATTTCTATGCTATACTCTAACGATCTTCCCTTGATTATTAATGTGCATGATCCCAGTGTTTGTGAAACAAGAATCACCTTCTCACATACACATGTGAGTTTCTGATCAGAATGGGATTTAAGACTTCCATATCAGTGGTTATTACATTGCACTCAATGCCGATTTCTGTGGGCCTCTCTGGGTTATTGACTCTGTGTCAGTGATAACACAACAACCACCTCCAAGTTGGTGTTAAACCCGTAATTCTCTGTAACGTTACAATTACATACCGACCATCTTCACCGACAGCACCTGTTATATATGGTACCATCATCAAGATCATTATGAAAAAAGCATGCTTTACGAAACATTGAGGGTATCTTGGAAATGATTGCTAATACTGATCTTGTAACAATACAATACACAGACTGAAACACGGACACACAATTACTTTTCTCAACAAATCGTTACCCCCCCCCCCCTATATATAGAACTTGATCGATCCATCATCATGGTTCCAGCCAAGCAGTAATGATAATGGGACATACCTATTTTGTTTGATAGGGCCCAGGCTATTGAAGAGTACATGTCCTGCACTCATTCTCGAGCTAATGTACAAACCTATGTAATCCTTCGTACATTGGAGTGGAGTTGATAGCCTATGTTGCAGTGTTTAATGATTCTCTGTTAAATCAAAATATTAACAGACAGTGTCCGTCTCCCTTCCAGTGATTGGTCATTCTACCTATGCCATTTTTAATTAAGACAAGCATTCTCATTGGATCCTTATTTATAGGTGCCATCCCAATCTTCATACACAACCACCTGACTACTCTCAGCTGACCCATGATGTAGCCTGTCCTGAGCTCAATGTAACTTGATCCAGTGGTGGTAGTGGTTCATAGCAGTGAACATATTACATAGCATATTATGGGGTGATATATAGGGTACATAGTCTGTAGAACAAAGTAGATGCATAAAGGAAATTCTGATCCATGATGGCTGAGACTAGCCAGGAACAAATATAGATCTAGTTCACACATTATAGCTGATTATTAGGATGGATGATTTACATTTCGCTACAAATGATGTAAATTGCTACAGACTTGAAAAGTTTGAATTCAGCGAAATCAAAATTGACAAAGTTTATAGTTCAATTTGGTAACAAGTGAGTCTCTCAGTATGAACACAGCTACTGCGGAAATATTTGTATATTCTTTGTATCAAGTCAGTGTTGCTATAGCAGACATATTTTGAAATAATGTGAATTGTATGGTGGCTCTTAAGTACTATAGATTTATTTTCCCAATTGCACAATACTTTTTTTCCCAATTATATAGAAATATATCTATTTTTTTTTTGTTTACTTTCTACTTTCTAGATAAGTAGAAATTCAAGAAAATAAATATATCTATACAAATCAGAAAGTAAAATAATGTGTAGTTGGAAAAAATCATTGACACTTAGAGAACCACCACAGAATGGCCTAAACTGTATATGTAATGTTACAATTTAAGTTGTATTTTCAAATGTTATGAGCAGTTTATCAAGTATTTTTTTGTATTCATTTTTTCTGATGATGAAATTGAATTCTGTGGGTTTGTAATTTAGTGCTTTTCTGAGATTGTTAGACTATTTTTGGTTGATGCTCCCATTGTTTTGAATTGAATTGAATTGAATTGAATTGAATTGAATGTTTATTCACCAAATGGGTAAAGATTAACAGTAGCATAAACAAATATAAGAGTGCTGGCTATACATTTGGCGGGAATAAAACCATTGAAATGGTTGTGTCAATACCCTTGACCAAACCAAGAGTTACAGCCGTGATTTTGTCTGCCTTGGGTCTCCGGTATTAGCTGATATCTGTTGAAATATGTTTGGAACAATGGTTTGGGAGATAGATAACATTCAGGGCTTTATATTTGTCTGGCCTGTAGGATATGTATATTTTCAAATAAATTAATATGAAAAATATAATAATTAATATAAAATGGGGATATTAGAAATTAAAAATTGTAGTAAATCCGGTTCTGTTTGACTTGAAATCGGTGGGAACTATTTCAGTCTAACAACACATAGATGAAGAAAAAAAACAGTTTTTTTTCTTCGATTTCTGATATTTAATAAATTCATTTTTCATAATTTATTTAAAAAATATATATAATACATCTACCATTGAATATCCAAGTGTGCTTGTTGTGCGTGTCACTATTTGTGAAGGTCTTCAACCAGAAACAAAATTATTTATCTTTGGCCTAGTCCATGATGTTCAATTGTCTCCTCATATTAATTAAGTTCATTGTCATCTTCCTATACATCAATAGATACTGATAAGTCCTGGACTAGAGGAAATTATCAGAAGCAATGGCTTTGTGTGACTAAGGAATGGGACAGACATGGATTTCAGTGGGTCATTGAATGAATTCTATTGTATCATGTAAATGCTTCAAAAAATTGTGATTTGAGATTCATGTGATAATTTGGATGTTTCTTGACACAGCCAACATGTCTGTGGAATGCCGAGGTCAGAACATTGCATTTATGACATTAAGACAATTTTGAATGAATCCATTCTACAAGTAGTGATTAGATGTCCTTGATTAATCCAACAGAAACTCTCCAAATGCTTCTTTACTTTTCACAACAATTGATTGGTTAATTCGAACTTTCAAAACGAAATACTGTATTTTGATTGGTTCATTGAGAACATTGGAAAGGCTTCCAGCCAATCCTACAGGTTTGTTTGAAGAAGTCCGATGATGCATTGGATTGCCTGCAGGAATCTTAAGTAAGTCGGAGAACGTGTCCCAGCTTGCACACTTGTATACAAAATGCCATGTACTGCTGTAGTAATTGCCTAGGTCAGATAGCATGATGTGTCTATTGAATATTCATCCAGCTATGGAAATGCTTTCACTTTCCACCACTGTGGAAGTAAACCGGCTGATGAATTGAATGCTGTATAGTTGTAATCTAATGATCACTGGTAATGTTTATGTATTTTATTCAATTCTGGCCTGGGTTTGATTCAGACTAGGGGAGGATTTCTATTTGTAATAAATTGATGCCTACCAATGGTCTTCATTTTTTTGTCTTTTCAATATTAATTAATTTTGATCACTATATTTTTTACCCCATTGGCATATATGCGGGATGGGATCATGTCGTTATGCTGTCCGGCTGGCTGGCTGGATGACGACGTTAATGCCCTAGAAGCCGAACCATTCCATCTACAGACTTCAAATTTGGTATACAGCATTGCTGTGTGGCAAAGCACAAGCCTATTGAAATTGGATACATTTCAATGGTTTTGTGGTTTCCGTGGCAACAAAAAGGAAACTATCCCTATAACGACGTTAACACTCCAGAAGCCAAACCGTTGCAGCTGTAGACTTAAATTTGGTATGCAGCATTGCTGTGTGGCAAAGCACAAGCCTATTGAAATTGGGTACATTTCGATGTTTTTTTTGTGGGTTCCATGGCAACAACACAGAAAATATCTAATATCTATGTAATGACGTTAATGCTCAAGAAGCCGAGCATTGCAGCCGGAGACTTAATTCAAATTTGGTATATTGCAATGCTGTGTGGCAAAGCACAAGTCTGTTGAAATTGGGTACATTTCAATGTGTTTGTGGTTACCATGGCAACAAAATGAGAAATATTCATATAACAATGTTAATGCTCTGAAAGCCGAACTGTTGCAGCCGGACACTTCAAATTTGTTATGCAGCATTGTTGTGTGGCTATGCACAAGCCTATTAAAATTTGATACATTTCAATGTATTTTTGTGGTTTCCATGGCAATCAAAAGAAAAATATTCATATAACAAAGTTAGCACTCCGGAAGCTGAACTGTTGCAACTCAAACATCAAATTTGGTATACAGCATTGTGTGGCAAAAAAAAAAGCACAAGTCAAAATTGGATTTTGATGGTTTCCCTGTAAAGATGTTAACACTAGAAACCAAACCGCTACAGCCAGAGACTTCCAAGTTCGTATACAGCATTGTTGTGTGGTAAAGGACAAATCCATTCAAATTGGATACATTTCAATGATTTTTGTGGTTTCCATGGCAACAAAATGGAAAATTTCCAAATAATGACATTAACTCTATTGGAGCCGAACCGTTGCAGCTGCATGAGACTTCGATTTTGGTACATAGCTTGTGTGGCAAAGTACAAGCCTATTGAACACATTTCAATGTTTTTTTTGTGGTTTCCATGGCAACACAGTGGAAAATATTTATATAACCACGTTAAAGAACCGTTACAGCTGGGTACTTCAAATTTGGTATACAGCATTGTGTCCAAGCACAAGCCTATTTTTGTGGTTTCCATGGATACAAAATGGAAATTTTCCAAATAATGACATTGCCAATCTGGAAGCCAAAATTCTGCAGCTTAGACACTATACAGCATTGTTGTGTGTTGTAAATTTAGCACTTGGTATACAGCATTGTTGTAATTTAAGTCCATTCAAATAGAATACATCTTTCCACAAAAGATTTCGATTTGGATTGTGTTCCATCCACATGCCCTCTATACACACATTTGTTATATTTGTCGTAGAGATGTGTGCCTGGCTAGCAACACCTACTGTGATAGAAAGCTAAAATATCCCCTGTTAAAATTGTCCCTCCACCACCCGAATAAACGCTATCTCTGCAACATATTCTCCATATATTGGACCATCATCATGTATCAAGACAAATACTATGATTCAGTAAGCTATGTGCATATTAATGCAGTAAACGGCAATGACAATAGCAGAGTAGAGAATCAGCAATAGTAACAAATGTCTCTGATCAGAAAATGAATGTCCTTTCATATCAGTGCAGCAACAAATTGCCACCGTGACATTGATGTGAACGAACATATTTTCAAACTATTTTTTTTCACCATTTACTCTGTAGTTAGCTGCATTGTCTTTGCCTTTCCCCAAATTAGCTTTGTACTTGCTTTTCCTTTCAACATATTCCACCTTCACGTATCAAGTCACAATCTATTAGTATCCCCTACATTTTGCAGACAAACCATAATTTGTTCCATCTTCAAGTGTGCACTGCATATATCTCAAAGAGTCCGCTATCCAGTGTGAGTACCTGCAATTTGTTGGCAACATGAAAGGGGCAGACAGAGCGCCGATGGGGATCAAGTGTGGCCGTGGTGATGAGGTCAATATGTGTGGTTTTGTGGACCTGAGAAAACAATATTCACCTCTGCCGAATTCTCAGGTCCCTAAAACCACATATTGACCGATATCAAAAGACTATAATTGTTTTATTATATGACACTGACGTCTCCTTCTCGTTACATTGGTGAAAGCAGTTAGAATATAGTATATGTAGTAGGCATTTGCTTTGCTCCCGACGATCTCGTACCTGCTGTCAGCCAAAGTGTAAACCGATGGCCAATCCAACGATTATTTTCTTTGACTGAGAAGACGAATACGTCACGCCGAGTCAATATCACATTTATGGACCCGCTTCGGAGTCCATATGGAAAATTAGCGACAGCCACGTGACGGCGAATGGGCCAATGGAGAAAGAGTAACACGCACAGTCATATAATAAAACACTTTATATAATGTTGTCAATTCTCGGACATTTATAATGTTAAATGCAACACTTTCATTTTAAGAGTATTATATGACTCTGTGTGTCACTCTTTCCCCATTGGATCCTTCGCCGTCACGTGACCATCGCTAATTTTCGATGTTAATTCCAAAGCGGCTCCATAAATATGATAATTACGCGACGTTACGTGTGCGCCAATGAAAACAGCCGTCGGATTGGCAGAAGGTTTAATCTATCGCTGACAGAAGTCCCGAGATCGTGAGGTTTAAGCAAAATGACTGCTATATTTAATATATATTCTGTTCTCACCAACATAACAAGAAGGTTCAGAAGTCTGGCTCATGTAATAAAACTATTATATTCTTCTGATATTGGTCGATAAGTGGTTTTGTGAACCGGCCCACAAAACCAAATATTGACCTCATCAAACTTACAAGCGTCTGGTCCGTCATTCATAATTCAGCCGTCGTCCATTAGAGAATATCTGCGTCCATAATCCAAAGACCTATTCCATATAACAGTATTAGCACAAAAGACTAATTTGTAATTGTATAATAAAGAGCAGAGGAAGTGAAATATGGTATGGTGATATCCCACAGCTGATTTTTTTTTTGTCAAACAGGATTTTCCAGTCTTTTCTCTCTGTAGTTGTCCCCAGGACTACTGTTGATTGTCGGATCTGTATATGAACTACATTGTTGAGTAAATAAAACAATGGCCGGTCAGATCGATGAATTTTCGAATAAATTTCTAATTTCACGTCCGATCAGACATTCACTAGCCAGCCGTATTCGATAAGGAATTCTCGCGACGATAATTACATTCACATAACAGACATGAACAAAAACAGAAGGCACTTTCTTGCCAGAACGAAAAAAAAAGGTCAGCGATACCAGCATGACCTCGTGATTCTATTATCCAAATCCAAATTTATTACTGGATGCAAAAACACTTTATCTCCAATTCTTTCGTTATCACAGTCACTCTGAACGAGAGTGTCACAGACATATCATCTGTTCCTCCGGGTATTCAGTTTTGGTTAACTTTACTAAGAGTCCAGCCTTGGTAGCTCCACCAGGAAGATTCTCTTTTCAGATATGTGATGGAGCAGTGAAATCATCAATATATGTGATGCAATAACATCACCGGCAGACAGCCTCATTCTCCTTACCAAAGGGCATTACTTTGTATTGAAACAAACCATCGCAAATGCTTAAAGGTGATTTTAATTTTTTTTTGGTCATCGAAATTTGGCGATATCTTAAAGTTCAGCTTGTGATGATGCATCAAGATGGCGCTAATGCTGTCCAACTTTCCTCATCTTACGGTATTTTCGGTGATATGGTTCTTAATTTGTGTCAAATTCCTAGTAGCCAGAGCAGATTTGAGTTCTGTCTGTGTCTTGTGGCCTGTCCTCAGTGTTTTATAAGGTGGATGGCGGGTGTCTGTTTCCATGTTGCTTCAAAGATTTGCTTCTTTAAAGTAGCAGGAACGCAACTCGGCTGAGTGGTGCCTTGTTGGTTTGTCGCGATATGACTGAAATATTGTTGAAAGCGACGTTAAACTTGACTCACTCACCCACCCTGATTTTAGTTCAGTGTATTCGAGATCTCCATAGGGTTTGTATAAACAGACGCATTACACAAGTGTGGTTAAAATGTACACTAACTCGGGGAATGTGACTCAAAGTTCGATAAAGTTTGTCAGTGATCAGTATTTAACAACATGAACATCACGATGTCTTACATCATTACAACTGTTGACCGTTCTTCTTAAAGCCAAGTGGAACACATGCAAATAGGATGCAATATCTCCCAACCCCGCCACAATAGAGATCTGAAACGTACTTTTAGTGTCTTCTGGTTGTATATATTGCCGCTTTTAACAATAATTTTATAATAATCATTTAATGTCAACTTCGTCGGTTTTGCTGCACAAGATCTCATTTTTAGAAATTCAAATATTTAAACTTCTTCCATAATAAAAAATATGACCGTCATCTGTTTATGGTACCCAGCTTGAAGGTATATTTGAAATATTCAATTCACAAGAACAGATTTATCAACTGTGAAACGTTTCATCTTTTGCAGATGTCCTGTTAAATAGGTAATATTTTTTGTTGGAAAACCAAAATTGCTAACTAAACATTGTTAGGCATTCTATTTCTTATATAAAAGGAATTTGAGGATGTCAGTTTCGAGATTTGATGCAACAAACTTGCAGGATTTGAGGACAAATACAAATGACCTGTTCCCTGTAACCATATTTACGGTACAGCTTTATGAAATGTTTTCATAAAATATAGAAGCGGGAGTAGTATAGTCAACCGATAAAACCTCCCCTTTTGCCGGGGGAGGTAACTCTTGGTGGCGACAGGTGGCGTTGTTTCTCAAGAGACCAAAAACTACCTCCAACACAGTAGAGTTCCAGTGGGGAGGTAACTCTTGATGCACTTTTGTGATTTTGGCAAATTCCGGGTTATCGCCCCTGATTCGAACATTTGCATATTAAATCTATACGGCAAAATGCCGTATGTCGTATGAGGTATCAATGTGAAGCATTCGTGAAGGGGCATCTGATGGGCTGGGTGTGGGGTTGAAATATCGTCATTCTGCGCATGCGCGGTGGGAAAGGGGTAAGGAAATAGACGTTTTGGGATCTAGGGGAGCCACTAGTGGTCCAATGGAGTCGAGTGGGGTATCACTGTGAAGCATATGTGAGGGGGAATCCGATGGGGTGGGTGTGGCGTTGGAATATCGTCATTCTCCGCATGCGCGGTAGACAAAGGGTATGGAAATAGACGTTTTGCGGTCTTTGTGGGCCACTATTGGTCCTATGGAGTCGTATGAGGTATCAATGTGAAGCATTCGTAAAGGCGCATCTACCGGAATGTGTGTGACGTGGAACTGACGTCCTTCTGCGCATGCGCAGTAGACCAAGGGTATGAAAATAGACGTTTTGGGATCTAGGGGAGCCCTTAATGGGCCGATGGGGTCGTTTCAGGTATCAATGTGAAGCATATGTGAGGGGGCATCCGCCTGGACTAGTGTGTCGACCGTTTTCAACATTCTGCGCATGCGCAGACAGGGAATTGTGGGAAAAGGGTATGGAAATAGACGTTTTGGGGTCTTGGTGGCCCCCTATTGGTCCTATGGAGTCGTATGAGGTATCGATGTGAAGCATTCGTAAAGGAGCATCCACCTGGACTAGTATCTCAGCCGTTGTCAACATTCTGCGGATGCGTAGATAGGGAATTGTGGGAAAGGGGCATTGGAATGGATATTTTGGGGTCTATTTGGGCCCCTAGTCGTTCGATGGGGTCGAGTGAGGTATCGTTGTGAAGGATACGTGAGGGGGCATCCGCCTGGACTAGTATGACGTGGAACTGACCTCATTCTGCGCATGCGCAGTAGACAAAGTGTATTGAAATAGACGTTTTGGGGTCTAGGTGGACCACTAATGGTTCAATGGAGTTGAATGAGGTATCAATGTAAAGCAGTCGTGAGGGAGCATCCGCCTGGACTAGTGTGTCGTCCGTGTTCGACATTCTGCGCATGCGCAGACAGGGAATTGTGGGAAAAGTGTATGGAAATAGACGTTTTGGGGTCGAGGTGAGCCCCTAGTGAGCCGATGGAGTCTTATGAGGTATCGTTGTGAAGCATTCGTGAAGGAGCATCCGCCTGGACAAGTGCGACGTTCGTGTTCAACATTCTGCGCACGAGCAGACGGGGAATTATGGGAAAAGGGAATGGAAATAGACGTTTTGGGGTTTAGGTGAGCCACTATTGGTCCGTTAGAGTCGAGTGAGGTATCTATGTGAAGCATATGTGAGGGGGCATCCGACTGGGTGGATTTGGGGTAGGAATATCGTCATTCTGCGCATGCTCAGGCATGCCGTAGTATGGAAATAGACCTTTTGGGGCCGATATGGACCACTAGTAACCACAAATGGGTTGTGGGAAGTGTCAAAGTGAAGTTTTTGTGGGGTAGAGTCAGAATGGCGTGTTTTTTATTACAAGTCACGTCAATCTGCGCATGCGCAGTTGGGTGTAGTAAGTAAAGTGGCCTTTTTGGGGCAGTGAAGGAAGGTGTTTGGTGTAGAGATGGACCACTATTGCTCCGAATGCGTCGTGTGGGGTGTTATTTTGTAGCTCTCGGGGTGTAAACCCCGAATTGAAGGATGCCCATTGCATTTGTGACGTCATCGGTGACGTCATCAGTACGAGTAGTAGCCAAAGTGGGGGTTTTGAGGGCGGTGAAGGAAAGTATTTGGTGTAGAAATGGACCATCCTTAGTCCGAATACGTCGTGTGAAGTGGCATCTTGTAGCAACGTCCGCCAACGCCAAGCTCAACGCTTCAACGCCCTGGTGAATTAGCCCAAAAGCTCTCATTTTTCTAGACACTACTACATCGAAATGCAGTGACGCCCGTCAATGACCATCGTTACGCCCTAGCCTAAGACCTTGACGCCATGATATAGACCGAAGAGAGAACAACAACAACAACAAGGATGAGAGAACAACAACAACAACAACAAGTTTTTTCATATAGTTTATTCTCCCCAATGTTACATCATGCCCACGCTGGGGGAGCCGCATTGGGTAGGTTTCCAATACAAGTAACCTCTTGTCCTATCAGAGGCCGCCATTTGGCGCTGCATTTGTCATACTCGTTCTTGCCCGTTAGATGTATTCGCAGCTGCTCTTGTCCAATCAGAAGTCGCCATTTCAGAAAGTCCTATCTTCGGCCATGTTCGTTCTGAAGTGCCAATTTTTTTCCACGAATTGCGGGATGCCCACAGCATCTATGACAGAGCTCTTGGAGCTCGAAGCTTGTCGAGCTGAGAGCTCGGAAATGACGTCATCGCATGCATGCGCGCGTACCTGTGGTGCACCCTGTACCCTATAGCCCGTAGGGAATAGGGTACACCAGGATGCGGGTGCACCACAGGTACGCGCGCATGCATGCGATGACGTCATTTCCGAGCTCTGAGCTCGACAAGCTTCGAGCTCCAAGAGCTCCGATCCAAGAGCTTTTCCACACGGGAGCTACCACCACCACCCGTCAACGCCCGGTGGTGGTGTTGTGTGTGTGTGGTGGTATTATTGGTGTGTGGTGGTGTCTGTACATATAGAGATTAACTCGTGTCCCTCATCATTCCATATGTATTGGACGACTAATCAAAATTTCGCTATCACTCGTACTGATGACGTCACCAATGATGTCACAGATGCTGTGGACATCCCGTAATTCGTGGAAAAAATTGGCACTGAGCCAATTATAAAACACGTTCTTTCGCTACTACTCGTACTGATGACGTCACCAATGACGTCACAGATGCTGTGGACATCCCTCAAATGGAGTCTACACCCCGAGAACTGCAAGATGACACTTCCCACGACGCATTCGGACCAAGGATGGTCCATCTCTACACCATAGAACAAACGGTTCAGAGCGAACATGGCCGAAGATAGGACTTTCTGAAATGGCGACTTCTGATTGGACAAGAGCAGCTGAGAATACATCTAACGGGCAAGAACGAGTATGACAGATGCAGTGCCAAATGGCGGCCTCTGATTGTACAAGAGGCTACTTGTATTGGAAACCTACCCAACGCGGCTCCCCCAGCGTGGGTATGATGTAACATTGGAGAGAATAAACTATATGAAAAAACTTGTTGTTCTCTCATCCTTGTTGTTGTTGTTGTTCTCTCTTCGGTCTATATCATGGCGTCAAGGTGTTAGGCTAGGGAGTAACGACGGTCATTGACGGGCGTCACTGCATTTCGATGTATTAGTGTCTATAAAAATGAGAGCTTTTGGGCTAATTCACCAGTGCGTTGCAGCGTTGAGCTTGGCGTTGGCGGGCGTTGCAAGAAGATGCCACTTCACACGACGCATTCGGACTAAGGATGGTCCATTTCTACACCAAATACCTTCCTTCACCGCCCTCAAAACCCCCACTTTGGCTACTACTCGTACTGATGACGTTACCGATGACGCCACAGATGCAGTGGACATCCTTCAAAGCGGGGTCTACACCCCGAGTGCTACAAAATAACACCCACACGACGCATTCGGAGCAATAGTGGTCCATCTCTACAACAAAGACCTTCCTTCACTGCCCCAAAAAGGCCACTTTACTTACTACACCCAACTGCGCATGCGCAGATTGACGCGACCTGCAATAAAAAAAATGCCATTCTGACTCTACCACACAAAAGCTTCACTTTGACACCTCCCACAACCCATTTGGACCACTAGTGGTCTATATCGGCCCCAAAAGGTCTATTTCCATACTACAGCCTGCCTGCGCATGCGCAGAATGACGATATTCCTACCCCACATCAACCCAGTCGGATGCCCCTTCACATATGCTTCACATAGATACCTCACCTCAATAGTGGCCCACCTAAACCCCAAAACGTCTATTTCCATTCCCTTTTCTCACAATTCCCTGTCTGTGTGTGCGCAGAATGTTGAACACGAACGACGCACTAGTCCAGGCGGATGCTCCCTCACGACTGCTTTACATTGATACCTCACTGAACTCCAATGAACCATTAGTGGTCCACCTAGACCCCAAAACGTCTATTTCAATACACTTTGTCTACTGCGCATGCGCAGAATGAGGTCAGTTCCACGTCAACTAGTCCAGGCGGATGCCCTCTCACGTATCCTTCACAACGATACCTCACTCGACCCCATCGAACGACTAGGGGCCCAAATAGACCCCAAAATGTCCATTCCAATGCCCCTTTCCCACAATTCCCTATCTGCGCATGCGCAGAATGTAGACAACGGTTGAGACACTAATCCAGGTGGATGCGCCTTTACGAATGCTTCACATCGATACCTCATACGACTCCATAGGACCAATAGGGGGGCCACCAAGACCACAAAACGTCTATTTCCATACCCTTTTCCCACAATTCCCTGTCTGCGCATGCGCAGAATGTTGAAAACGGTCGACACACTAGTCCAGGCGGATGCCCCCTCACATATGCTTCACATTGATACCTCATACGGCCCCATCGGCCCATTAGGGGCTCCCCTAGATCCCAAAACGTCTATTTTCATACACTTGGTCTACTGCGCATGCGCAGAATGACGTCACTTCCACGTCGCACCCATCCCGGTAGATGCGCCTTTACGAATGCTTCACATTGATACCTCATACGACTCCATAGGACCAATAGTGGTCCACAAAGACCGCAAAAGGTCTATTTCCATACCTTTTGTCTACCGCGCATGCACAGAATGACGATATTCCAACCCCACACCCACCCCATCGGATGCCCCCTCACATATGCTTCACAGTGATACCTCACTCGACTCCATTGGATCACTAGTGGCTCCCCTAGACCCCAAAACTTCTATTTCCTTACCCTTTTCCCACCGCGCATGCGGAGAATGACGATATTTCAACCCCACACCCAGCCCATCAGATGCCCCTTCACGAATGCTTCACGGGCCGATCGGACCATCCATACCCCATACAGGCATTTTGCCGTATAGATTTATTATGCAAATGTTCGAATCAGGGGAGATAACCCGGAATTTGCCAAAATCACAAAAGTGCATCAAGAGTTACCTCCCCATTGGAACTCTACTGTATTGGAGGTAGTTTTTGGTCTCTTGAGAAACAACGCCACCAGTCGCCACCAAGAGTTACTTCCCCCGGCAAAAGGGGAGGTTTTATCGGTTGACTATACTACTAGCGGGCTTGCTGGCTAATCGTTCAGAGGCGTCGCCGATGGAAAGTGCATGCCCAAAAACTCAGACAAGTTTCCCTTAGTATAATTGCACGTTATTAAGGTGAAATCAGAGAAAACGAGTTTTTGCGTTTCAAATATGTACGTTTCATGATATGAGTTTAAACACGCAATTATGTGCAGTATATCAGCGACATAGTGGAGAGTCTTATTTTCTTTTGTAGAAATGGTTAGTTTGTGTCCTTAAATGGACGAATCAGACCACTATGTCCGAATAACACAAATTTCAGATATTCCGAAGATATCTAGCACAGTTGCCAGCTCTTAACAAAAATGGCAAGCTAAGTGCTTCTTTGTCCATGTGATCGGCCGACTATCACCGCGGCTAGAGTTTTCTTCGAAATAAGCTAAGAAATGCAGACCTCGGATTTCGAATAGGAACCTCAGGATAGTAGAATGTGTTTGATAATAACTAGGAAGGCATAGTCAAACAAACTTAACTCCACATCAAATCTGTCAAAATACAATGTTTAATTTCACAAATCATAAATGTTAATATCAATTAAGAATCTCGCGTGTATATCAAGTAACTAAATTGATATTGATTAAGATATTATACCTTAATATCACGTGAATTAAATTATATTACGTTCGATGAAAGACGCCATTAAGAATCCGCGTACCATAGTCAGTTTTACTATACTCCCACACCAATTCGACGCGACATTTTCGGTTTACAACATCAACGAAATTATTTTGCATGGAAACATTTGCAAATTCACAATTCTATGTTCGGAGGTTGAATTTTATGTAGACGGATTTGAACTCTGCCTATGTATTCTGAGATACACAATTTTACCGATCCTTAAATATTCCTTATTACACAATGTTGACTGGTAATTTGGTCATGCTCAAGCTTCAATAGAGCAGACGACATTTCATCTTTTATAATATCCGGGACACTGAATATATGGTCATAGTGGAATCAGAGGTCATAGATTCGTAAGGGAAACCAGCTCAACACTGCGCCCATTGAGCGGCTGGGGTGGTCGGTAGTTGCCCATTTTCCCCAAGGGATCGGAACCAACGTCACCCGTCAACAAGGAGCGGAACTTCGCAAGCTACAAGTAAAAAATATACAAAGATTACGACAGCAGTTTTAATTTAAAATCAAATGGAGACATATGTAACAACTTCACTCGTATATTCTTATAAATAAGAGAAAGTTAACTAATAATTAATTAGTTAATCTCCCATTTGCACAAAATTCAAGTTAACCCTTTAACAGTAGAGCTGCACCGATTGTACCAACAGATAAATTGAGACAACCTTTCACCACGGTTCGTTCATCCACTGGAACCGAACGAACCGTGGTGAACTGTTCTCTCAATGCTATCGGCACCGCTCCATTATTAAAGGATTAACTAAAATTTTGTGCAAGTTGGGGATTGCTTCTTAAAGATATTCGTTCAGAATGTCTATATTAATTCAATACAACATAGCAAGGGTGGTGGGCAAAACATGCCGGCGTACTGACAAGAAGTCAAATGATGAGGATACCTTTCCATGAAGTTACCCGATCAGCGATTCATGTTTTAAATATGTAAATGAACAAACCTCTTCTGCAGTGATCGGAATGGAATCAGGTAGTATAATCCATCGAACAACCTCGAAACATCCAGGAGTCGTCAGTGATCCAGGATATGTAATATACTGAGGCCAGTTGCCATTGGAGGGTAATAGCTTATTAGGGTCCAGTGACATCTCAACTCCGTGGCCTGCGACAGATAAAAGCTAAATTACAGTATACAAAGTTCTCCATCATTGTCGTCACTCTAATTGTACTCCTGATTATTTGCCACTGTGATAATCACGATCATTTATATAATACCCTAGAGTCAAACCACAGGCCCCAGTGTCTGGACAGTAGAATTTAAATTCAGTATAATTTAAATAATTTTTTTTTTATTAAGTCATCCTATAATACAGAGGCTCCAGTGTCTGGACAGTAGAATTTAAATTCAGTATAATTTAAATAAAAAATTTTTATTAAGTCATCCTATAATACAGAGGCTCCAGTGTCTGGACAGTAGAATTTAAATTCAGTATAATTTAAATAATTTTTTTTTTATTAAGTCATCCTATAATACAGAGGCCCCAGTGTCTGGACAGTAGAATTTAAATTCAGTATAATTTAAATAATTTTTTTTTATTAAGTCATCCTATAATACAGAGAGGACTCACAGGCCCCAGTGTCTGGACAGTAGAATTTAAATTCAGTATAATTTAAATAAAAAATTTTTATTAAGTCATCCTATAATACAGAGGCTCCAGTGTCTGGACAGTAGAATTTAAATTCAGTATAATTTAAATAATTTTTTTTTTATTAAGTCATCCTATAATACAGAGGCCCCAGTGTCTGGACAGTAGAATTTAAATTCAGTATAATTTAAATAATTTTTTTTTATTAAGTCATCCTATAATACAGAGGCTCCAGTGTCTGGACAGTAGAATTTAAATTCAGTATAATTTAAATAATTTTTTTTTTTTTTAAGTCATCCTATAATACAGAGAGCTCTCTTTTTTTTTTAAGTCATCCTATAATACAGAGAGCTCTCTGTATTATAGGATGACTTAAAAAAAAAAAAATTATTTAAATTATACTGAATTTAAATTCTACTGTCCAGACACTGGGGCCTGTGAGTCCTCTCTGTATTATAGGATGACTTAAAACAAAAAATTATTTAAATTATACTGAATTTAAATTCTACTGTCCAGACACTGGAACCTCTGCTGTGCCTAGGATGACAAAAATTATTTAAATTATACAATTTAAGTGCAATCCAGAACACTAGTTCTCTAATATAAGGATGAAACAAAAAAAAGGTATTTAAATTATGCTGAGATTTTAATTACTGGTCCAGACACTGAATATCTCTGTATTATAGGATGACTTAAAACAAAAAATTATTTAAATTATACTGAATTTAAATTCTACTGTCCAGACACTGGGGCCTGTGAGTCCTCTCTGTATTATAGGATGACTTAAAAAAAAAAAATTATTTAAATTATACTGAATTTAAATTCTACTGTCCAGACACTGGGGCCTGTGAGTCCTCTCTGTATTATAGGATGACTTAAAAAAAAGTCAAACCGAAAGCTACCAACCACATTTCCGCCGCCCATATACATGATATAGCGAATCATACAGGGTCATTTTTGAAATAATCGAATAAATAAGACATCGGGTATCAATTCACAATGGCAGTTATACTATCAATAAAATGTTGCATGTCTTGGCCATTTTGGCTTCTCGTGTCAGTTAAAAGTAAATTGCTATTTTATTGGGTATTTTCCATACATACTGGTTCAAAATGCATGAAACTAATTTATTTTGCTCGGCGTAATCATTCAGGCCTGGTCAGGTTGAGAGACGATCATATTTAGTGGCATTTAAAAAAAAATTGCTTACCAACGGTTTCGATTTCCCCCATGTGTGAAATAATGTCTTTCAGTGTGTCACTCGTACCGGCTGTTGATACCTGCAAATTATACAACCATCTCGTACCCTGAGACTCCTCTGCCATAACCTTATATGGTATTTATCACGGCCGCTCTTGGAGGTCTTAAATAGCTAGTTTCTAGTTTTATAAGTATAATGACCGCTGTATAGTTTGACCAGTAGGTTAAATTGAAGCTTAACGCTTAAATGTCGTTTTGGGGGCTAAGGATGTCATGAAAAATGCCTAGGACTCAGCAAGAAAGCAGTCTATCGGATTTCCGGCTTGACCCCTATCTTAGCCTGCTACTTGAACCCACTGAGTAGTGTAAAATTGGCACCAGAGCTCGTGATTATGATGCAGTTCAGTTTCCTGATGAGATGGAAGAGGAGGATGGAGGAATTTTAAAATCGATTCGGGGATCATGATCGGGGTACAGGGAATAAGAAATTCGACCATTTAGAAGCATGTATACGACCGTCATGTATGATCACGTGGCTATAATTTGTTACGAACCGTCCGCCATGTTTGATCATGTGACTAATTGAGGAGAATAGTTGGTCATCTTCACTACGTCATACTTTGGGTATAACGCGTATTACTGTTGCGGGAAATCTATAGGACATTGATTACTATTATTATTATTTGTATGCATATTTCCGAATGGTTAGATTTTTACTTCACGTGGTAATTGGATATCGAAATTTAAAGGAGTTTCCTTTTGTTTAACGTACAAGTGCCTATAGATTTCCCAGCAACAAAGGACACGTATCTATTCATTCTTGGCCAGTACTAGGTCTTATGAAGGACACAGCATTATTACCTCCAAGAATACACCAATCACAGCTAGGCCATCTTCTCGCTGCAGAGCTTCTCCAACCGTATGGTACTTCCGGTTTTTGTGTACAAAGTGCATCTGGAAGGAGATATTATTGCATTACTAAATATCAGTTCATGCACTATATTTCTGAGTATTCCAGAACAGAAACTGTAGCATAATGCATGTTTTGAGACGGAAAGCCGCACAATTAGAGACACGAATTAACGTTATTGATAAAATTCGTCGATATCAGGCAAGGCATTTTTTTTGTGATCGACAAATAGACAGCTATTTGGAGAAACATTTACAATTCAGGTAAGATTTTCAAACACAGAGATATATCAATGTCGCCGATGCAAACAAATGAATCGTTGCCTTACACAAGCTCACAGTAATGTAATATAGTCCATCTCAATAAATTTTATCGCCTACGACTAACGATTTCCATATCATGGCGTTCATATCAGCTTTAGATGATATATACTGGTTTCTCGATTTCATGTCCAAACGCATCGTAGGAATATCATTCACGGATACGATCATCCAGCTCCGGTTCACTTGTTGTCCAATTTGGAAGATTTCATAATCTCAGTACTGAAATGGGTAATTTTGGTCCGTAGGACAAAAGACAGTAACTTTATATCAGAAGACAGTCCCCGCAGCCATGTAGCATCGCTGCCATCAATGGGAAAGTTTCCTGTTGAAACATCATCATCATCATCTTCCCAATCATCATCATCATCATCATCCTCCCCGTCATTACCATCATGCTGCCCGTCATCATCATCATTGTCTTCAGTTGGGCAATCTCAATCCATACTAGTATTTTTTCTCCATGTATACCACAATCTGTATTAGTTTTCGGAGTGAGTGAGTGCATAGGATTTATCGTCGCTTTCAACATTATTTCAGTCATATCGCGACGAACCATCTAAAGATGTCCACGTGAAGAGCTACACAGCAATTTTTTGCAATCGTGGGTACACGATAACATCCGGGAATCATTTGTTGTTCTTGGAATGTATGCCTTTATATATGCATAATGGTATTGCGTGGTTTTTGCTTACTTTCAATTTCCGGTATCTTAGATAACGGACAGAATACTAGCAAACTTGCAGGGGACGACAAAGCGACAAGAAAAAAGCAGAACGTATACTCCAGCAAGTAGCATCTATTTAGATTAAATGATTTATTTAATCACGGAACTTCGTAGGCATTAAAGAACTGTTGGATGATCTTCTGTTCGGCAATATCTCTTGGGGTGATTTTTGAAAGCTGTCTTACAACATGTACAACGAACTGCAATTGGGCAATGTTCGCGAGATAAATCGTTAAACTGGGATGTTTGCGCCTCTCGTTCCTGAATCAACCTATTTTTTTTTATTTCAAACCTTGTAACATCTGTCCTGTTTACCGTGTGAGTGATATATGGGCGGAGAGGTGGACTTGTTGTGACAATTCACATCCCGCTCGCGAGAACCGCTCCTCCCTACCACGAAAGCATGGCTGTTGAAATGGTTCTTGAGACCTGTGATGTTGATCTGGTTTATGGCCGACAAAGCCGACATCAGTGTTGTTTACATGATGTAGTACCACGTTTCTGGTCTGAGTTATGTAGTCTACTGCTGACTAACAATTTTTTCATGTTGGACTACCGCAATTCGTCAGAGTATGAATTGGCGCGTGCCTTTTGTTTTTCTATGAATTCAGACCGGTATTGGGGATTTTTGAAGGGCGAACTATGGCAGCTATAATTGTGTTTCTCTGCCTTGGCCTGGCTGGATGCACCTTCACCACGTCACAGTTTCTATTTGTGAGCCAGAGGCGAACCCTTGACCAACTTGCATATCAAACCGCGTTCCGCCCACACTCCAGTGACGTGACCCAGAAAAACTACGCTGATGGTAAAATACGTTTGGGTTTTACTTTCGCTGCTAAACTATTCGCTGATACCGAATGTAAAATATTTAATCCAAGCACGCATAACAGTAAAATATTAATGGATAGACCAGTGAAATTTTATAGAAATCCGTGCGTTTCAACTCAATTCAAGGCCTTCAGTGGGAAGGTGAGGTCGGATACACTGACATCGCGGACCGCCTTTAGAGCTTCGGTGTTTTCTACATTTGCCTGGCTTGTTGGATGTTTAATGGTAGATGAATGGAGATGAATGGGTTTATTTTTTCTTCAAATAGATTTTGTTTTAAACTATGTTTCCTTATATTTATTAATGTTCATGGCTGTTGAAAAGGTGCATGTTCTTCTGCCATCTGTTGTCACGGTCGCCATGGTCGCGGTGCTTAAGTGATCTGATTGATCAATATGTGCAGGATGCAGCTGTGTGTCGCTGATCGCGATACATTGCCCAAGCGTACCAGGGGCTATATCTAGGATAGAGATACCCCTGGTTTTAGCGAGGATGGGCTGGATACGGTGAAGTTGCTGGTATGTCGTGGATGAAAGTTAATTCATTGTTGTTTTGTAAAGCACGGAACGCGATTGGTTATGATATTACTTATTTTTATTATTTTTTTGTCTTGTGAGTACGTTTGATGCTCAGATGATGAGGTGGAACTTGCGTGAAGGTCTTAGTGGAAGGCTTACCAGATACACAGCAATTTCTAAGGACAAGGCCGATCCTTCTCCTAGCGGTCCAAGGTCGGTATAGGGCATAGTTGGATACGTACCTTTGCATGTGCCCATGGCGACACTCTTCATTCATTTCCCGAACTTGACATAACTGAGTTCAGCACAATCTCAGTGAGAGTGCAAGCTCGGGCAAAAGTTGTTTATCCGGGTTGATATATTTCGGATGGCTTGCAATCCTTGATGTTTAGCGGAGCGGGTTAGGTTTGAACGAGATGAACACAAAGCAAAAAAATAAAAAATAAAATAAGAAAGCATGACAGTACCTCGCCTGGGTATGTTTTGCCGTTCCTCAAGTGCTCTGAACCGGAGGTGTCGTTCGGTCCAAAATGTAGGTGAAGTTGGAGAAGCTCGTATTCGGCATCGCTATGTGGGACCCCTGTCAGTATACGATCTGCAGGATGGGCAAATTCAAACGCTGGAGCATGTCCTATAAAGATATCAAGACAAATCAAGCTTTGAAAAATGATTGACCACAAGCGTCAGTTTTATTAATTGATGGTTGATGCGCGCGTCGTTTTGAAAAAATTCTCGCCTAGATTTTGTTCCGCTAAAAATTTAATATAAGTTTTGTTATGCTTTCCTGGTCGAATTTCGGGGAGTCACAATGATGGAGCCAAATCGTTTAGGTCTACGTATCGTGACTAGAATTCTTATTTTGTGCAGAGTATGAGTAGTGTAGAAAACTGAAAACTGTAGTACTTGGGGTATGCCTAAACAAGCCTATGTTTATGTATACTATGATTGTCTTTTTGAATTTGGTGCTAATACTGTTATATGGAAAATGGAATAGGTCTTCGGATTATGGACGCGGATATTCTCTAATGGACGACGGCTGGATTATGAATGACGGACTAGACGCTTGTAATTTCCTCAGTTTGACTTCGATGTGTTTGACTATTTTTAATTTAAACGTCACAAAGATGAAGTAATTCTAATATTTATTACTTTTAATTTCCATAATTTATTGAAAATTAAATAGATGTATCTACCGTGAAATATCCCACAAGCCTGAATACAGTGAACGCATTTCACTTGGCATTTAGTAGATAGGTATCGTTCTCGGCACAGAAATATGGTGCAGGAATTTATTTGTATACAATATTATGTATCCGGATCTTCAAAATACATGTAAGCCACACAGGACCCCTACTATAGTACCGGTGTGGAGGCTAAGAATGTCCGGTGGCTAAGAGTGTCCGGGCCCTATCTCCTAACCCAGCTAAGACACTTTTCTCCACATTGGGAACAAGTGTCCGTCTTTGGTTGAATAGAAAAGGATATGAAAAGGGACACCAATCACCAGGACATTCTTATCCATCACACTACGCTCATACTATTCAGCTTGTATAACTGACGTCCCTACTCTCCTTGTTCCCCCAAGGAGAGTAGGGACGTCAGTGATACAAGCTGTTTATCAGCGTACAATCACATCGGTGCTGATAAATCTATAGACCAGACAGGTTCAGATCTAAGCCCGTGACGTCAGGCGGACATGTGCACAAAAGTTACTGCGATTGAGTCAAGGGCATCATAATGCACTTGACATGTGGAGATATTGTGAGATTTCTTAAAACATAAATATATTTATTAACCAGAGAAAAACCATTCAGTGGTGCAAGATGATAGATACTGCTAGTCCGCATATCTCTATGTGAGTGCTAGGAACGAGTCTGATAAATCTATAAGTAGTATTGGAGCTATGATGGGCTTACTTATATACAAAGCTAGCGATACGTAATTTTCGAATCACACTAAGTGTTGACAAGTCCTGCGCCGTATTCCTGTGGTTCTCGGTATACTTACCGTTATTCCTAAGGTGACTTACCGTTATACCTAACGTGACTTACCGTTATTCCTAAGGGTCCCATTGAGAGGTCCCGACAGGATGTTGTGTCTGAGCGCGGTACTTGACTTAACGTCGATCAGGGATGTCGGGATATCTATCGGAGATTGTCGAGCAGAAGGTCGACCAGAATCACATGAACTCCATCCGGGATCTTGTTCAAACCAATGAGATGGACCTGCAATTAGTCAATAATGAATATATATGAGATAAGTGTTTTGGAACGGCCGAATTATTTTTTATATTATTTTCTTACTGGGACAGGGGGTAGGCCTACTACGCAACCTCATGGTTGTACAAAATGCGATTTTTCGAAGCGATAAATCTCCACCACCGACCAAACAATCTGACTGATATTAAAGCTCGTTTGACAGAAGAGTTAGAGGATGCTAGGAATTCTTAGGTTGAAATAACAGCTTCGCGGCCGATTTTGTTTTTGTCTGCGTGGTTCAAGAATAATACATAAGTGCAACCAGATGCGTTGATATATTTCTGTTGCGACCCAATAATATTGGACGAAAAAACAACCGTATATATTTCATGGAACGAATTCACGTCCGCCATGTCTATATACAAGAATTTTATGGAGTACCGTTGGTCTTTGCATGACTTGTTCCAATGAGGCCTAACCGAACATGCATATGAGAGCCTTTTAGACAAAGAAGCCATATTTCTCCTGTCCGTGGCAGAATGACAGCTTTACTCTCTGGACATTGCTGTTTTCCACTGTGCCTTCGCGTATGAGGTAACGAAGGAAGTAATACGTAACCATGCTTACTAGCATGTGAATAGCATAATACGAAGTGATCATAATACATACATACCAGTAGGAGAGTGCATATCATAATCGAAGGAGAAGTGATGGCCCTTGTGATCTGCCTCTTTCCAATGATGTTCGCTAGGTGGCGCTGAGGTTCGGTCAGGGCTCAGGTCAATAGCCCCATGGGATTCTTCTGGAAATGTAGAATTGAAGATTATACGGCATGCTCGGTTGAACTCAGCTTCGTCGACGATAGGTGTTTGTAATGTATGGTTCAAGTCTATTATTGCAATGTTTTTGATATTATTGCAGTTATTATTATTATTAATATGTTTGCAACTATTAATACAAAGGCTTGAGCCATATATCGGGATGCTCGTTTCAGCGATTCCGGAGAATTTCTTTTTACCATTTTATAATGATACAGCCAAGTGATTTCCAAGATACCATGAACTAAATATGTCCCTATCTCCAGACGGGTTAAATTCACATATCACAACCACGAGAAGCAACTTTGCTGAATTCGTGCCGGCAACAAATCCATATCATAATTAAACCCCGACTATAAATATGGTCTGCACGGTATGGAGCCATACTGGATACCAACAATCAGAACGTTGAAAATAGAGACTCGAGTTATGACATTTTCAAATATCAATTACGAATTTCTGACTGGTTTCCAACTAGCAGGCCGGTCTCTATTTATTAACCAATCACGAGCCAGGTCACGCTTATATGCCAGTATCTTTCTGGGGTAACTTTTGCATACAGCCACCTACGAAGTATTATTTCCGGTATACTTTTATTAGTCTCCCAGTTCGGAGGTCTGTATCAATTCTACAACGCCTTCCACCCCAATTTCCTTTTCTGGAACATGTACATCAACCTAACATCTAACTGATTACATATAATAACAACTTTTCTTACCAATGAAATTGCAATTAGAGACTCAGAGGGTCTTCTTGTATTTCTTTGCCCTAAATGTACTTCCCTGACACCTACATTGACCAAAATTACTTGCGTTCTAAATTTTTCAGCACATGAAACCACGTTTAAATATTAGCCGTATAACTGTGGCTATAAATATAGTTGTCCAAAAGTTGTATGGAAGTTAATTTCGTAATATTTATAATACACAATCCATAATCACCGTTATGAGTGCATTCTGCAAATTAATGTTTTAGAGGATATAAGGGCAGCGAAGATTTTATTAAGGTTGTGCGTGCCTAACAAACAGTTGCATCGTACCTGGTATGACAGTGGTATCAGTACAGAGTGGTATGTCACAGTAGGCGTGAGTGTTCAGATTGACATCAACCCAGCACCAGGGTTTGAGATCTCCATCAGGGTTACGGCAGTAGTTGTGATCATCAAGACCCTAGACAATAATAATATCATCAGTCTCGGAAATCTGCATCTCTGACAATCAGAAAGTTCTATATTTTTCCATTAATTCGAATGTTTATTTTCATAGTATAATTGTATAACACCTCTTGCCATTGTATGATTGTTTTTGTTCCGTCAGAGGAAAACGTACTGGGAACTGGAATGTAGTGTTACTAATATCAAGCCACAAAAACATACGAAGCAGTTGGCATCATTCAAAGAGAGTACAATTCATCTTCCCTGGTCATCTGGAGTGATTTTTTTTATTAACCCCCTGATATTTAATTTTACTTATTTAATATTATGTTAGAACATTGAATTTACCTTGTTAGGGTGGGTGATGGGGTTAATTTTCCATGACTCAGTCCACCGGTGACAGCTTCCAGCAATTGATTGATTAACAGTGCCGCGATAGTTTTCACCATGGCCATGGTAACAACCTGTCAATGGGGAATATATACACATTGCAGTTGTGGCTCAGGTTGATCACACGGACAAGGCTCTAATTAGTTAAAATAATTAATTTAAATTATTTTACAGGGTGAACGGTGGCAATGCCACATTTCTTATATACAGTGCATGCACAAATATGAATAAATTGCAGAAGTTATGGACCTCTGTCATTCAATATATGTCCAGTTTTGTTTACACTTCATCTCGTGCACAACAATATGGTTGTTAAGTTGGTTAAATGTGTACCGAAATGTAAATAATGATAACTTCTTCAATCGAATATCTATCCAACGTAATTGTTCGCTGACAAAACAACTCTTGTCCCGTATTGTTCACTGTCGTCTAATGTACACCAGAAATGTAATCTCACGCCCAACTTCTGGGTTAATTTGTTTAGTCTGTACCAAAAATGTTAACTTCTGCACAATTGGTGTCTTATTTAGTCAACTCGGTATGCTAGCTCTAGACTGAGATAATTCAACGACATAGTTTGTTCATACTTATTATGATTTACTGAGGGAGTTCCGTACCGAAAATGTAACAAATTAGTAAATCAAATATCTGTCCAATGTTTTTCACGCAATCTGCGGACACATACTGAATTAGTTTCCTGAACCTGACGTTGCGATCTCAAGGTCAAATTGTTGTGGAGTAAACAAATCTGATCCCTACGATAAGACATACGACAAAGTGTTCTATTTAGACCCTTATTACTACACTCCGCGGGAAAAACTTGCTGCACGTCAACTGTCCTAAAATAAGTATAATTTATTCAAGAACATATTACAGCCGAGTTTATCACACATTACATTAAATAAGATGACGATTAGCAGTCCAATATCATTGAATCAGCTCCGAATTTTATTCCGTTTATCACAATATTGTGTTAGCATAAGTGGACATACACAGAATAAACATCAAATATCTGAACTTATTCAAATCTCACTTAAATATCAGACAGCGATTTGTACTCCCTCTTTGGTCACAATCCGACAATCTGAAGTTAGTGTTCAAAGAGGTTCCATTTTGAGACCGTTAATGTTTTCATAATAACTAAATGATATGTTTCTGCACACAGCATGCTGTGGAAATGTCGTTTGTGCTGTAATTCTATCTTCTAGAAAATATTCAAATGTAATACGTTCGCCTATTTCCAACGCTATTTAAACTTGGGGGTCAAAATATACCAGGAGAACTGAAGCAACCATACCTGGTGGAGGGGCCAATTCTTTCATTGACGGCTCATCAACCAGAGCAGCTACATGGCTTCCATCTACAAGCACACCAAAAAATAAATATGTCAAAGGCTATTGATGCCAAAATTCTCATTGGCTAGGTAGGCTTAATACTTCGAAAGATACAATGAGACTTGCGTCCTACTCATCTGTATATAATAGAGCCTACCATGCATACTTGCTAGCAGTAGAGGCCTCTATAGAGAAGTGACATCAATAAATGTTGTTCTCCAAGCGAACGCCGAATGGGAGGAAATAGTCAACGAAACGTGTCTAAACAAATTTAGTTAATATTTGGAGGGGTGATATACATAAATCATATAGCGTCGATTGTTCTTAGAGCGACAGACAAGATTTTAAAAGTAATTATTGCTCAGACAGGAATTTTATGAAGTGTATTGGAGTGCGTTTCACACAAAAATACAATATAAGAGACTTACAATATAATACATTAGTCTGTGCCAAAAATGTTAACTTCTGCACAATTGATGCCTTATTTAGTCTAATCTGTACATTAGCGCTAGCTCGAGCTAATATACCGACAAAGTTCATTCAGACTTGTTATGGTTTACTGGCGGAGTTCCGTACCGAAAATGTAACAAATTAGTCAATCAAATCTCTGTTCAATGTCCTTTACGCATTCCGCGGAAACATACTGAACTAGTTTCGTGACCCTGGCGTTGCGATCTCAAGTTTAAATTATTGTGGAGTAAACCAATCTGATCCCTACTATAAGAGATACGACAAAGTGTTCTATATAGACCCTTAGTACTACTTTCCGCGTGAAAGTGGGCCGCACGTCAGTTGTCCTAAAATAAGTAATTTATTCAACAGCCTATTACAGCCAATTTTATCACACATTACAATAAATAAGATGACGATTAGCAGTCCAATATCATTGAATCAGCTCCGAATTTTATTCCGTTTATCACAATATTGTGTTAGCATAAGTGAACATACACAGAATAAACATCAAATATCTGAACTTATTCAAATCTCACTTAAATATCAGACAGCAATTTGTACTCCCTCTTTGGTCACAATCCAACAATCTGAAGTTAGTGTTCAAAGAGGTTCCATTTTGAGACCGTTAATGTTTTCATAATAACTAAATGATATGTTTCTGCACACAGCATGCTGTGGAAATGTCATTTGTGCTGTAATTCTGTCTTCTAGAAAATATTCAAATGTAATACGTTCGCCTATTTCCAACGTTATTTAAACTTGGGGTTCAAAATATACCAGGAGAACTGAAGCAACCATACCTGGTGGAGGGGCCAATTCTTTCATTGACGGCTCATCAACCAGAGCAGCTACATGGCTTCCATCTACAAGCACACCAATAAATAAATAAATATGTCAAAGGCTATTGATGCCAAAATTCTCATTGGCTAGGTAGGCCTAATACTTCGAAAGATACAATGAGACTTGCGTCCTACTCATTTGTATATAAATACAGCCTACCATGCATACTTGCTAGCACTAGAGGCCTCTATAGAGAAGTGACGTCAATAAATGTTGTTCTCCAAGCGAACGCCGAAGGGAGGAAATAGTCAACGAAACGTGTCTAAACAAATTTAGTTAATATTTGGAGGGGTGATATACATAAATCATATAGCGTCGATTGTTCTTAGAGCGACAGACATGATTTTAAAAGTAATTACTGCTCAGACAGGAATTTTATGAAGTGTATTGGAGTGCGTTTCACACAAAAATATAATATAAGAGACTTACAATATAATACATTAGTCTGTGCCAGAAATGTTAACTTCTGCACAATTGATGCCTTATTTAGTCTAATCTGTACACTAGCGCTAGCTCGAGCTAATATACCGACAAAGTTCATTCAGACTTGTTATGGTTTACTGGCGGAGTTCCGTACCGAAAATGTAACAAATTAGTCAATCAAATCTCTGTTCAATGTCCTTTACGCATTCCACGGAAACATACTGAACTAGTTTCGTGACCCTGGCGTTGCGATCTCAAGTTTAAATTATTGTGGAGTAAACCAATCTGATCCCTACTATAAGAGATACGACAAAGTGTTCTATATAGACCCTTAGTACTACTCTCCGCGTGAAAGTGGGCCGCACGTCAGTTGTCCTAAAATAAGTAATTTATTCAACAGCCTATTACAGCCGATTTTATCACACATTACAATAAAGAAGATGACGACTAGAAGTCAGACCGGTTCGTATTTTTTTTATCCAAAATAGTCATTTCAAAATTGAAATATTTTGGCTATCCGGTGGTGGCCCTTTTATTTCACAAAGCAAGTATTCATACTTAAACTTGTCTGAGGTCAACGAAGTCCAATATCATTGAATCAGCTCCGAATTTTACTCTGTTTATCGCAATATTGTGTTAGCAAAATTGAACATATAAAAAAATGAACATCAAATATCTGAACTTATTCAAATCTCACTTAAATACCAGACAGCGATGTGTAATCGCTCTTTGATCACAATCCAACAATCTGAAGTTAGTGTTCAAAGAGGTTCCATTTTAGGACCGTTAATGTTTTCATAATAACTAAATGATATGTTTATGCACACAGCATACTGTGGAAATGGCGTTTGTGCTGTACTTCTCTCTTCTAGAAAATGTTCAAAGGTAATACGTTCGCCTGTTTCCAACGCTATTTAAACTTGGGGTTCAAAATATATCAGGAGAACCGGAACAACCATACCTGGGGGAGGGGCCAATTCTTTCGTTGACGGCTCATCAACTAGAGCAGCTACATGGCTTCCATCTACAAGCACACAAAAAAATAAATAATTCAGAGGCCATTGAATTCAAAATTCTCATTGGCTATTTAGGCCTAATAATTGGAAAGATACAATGAGACTTGTGTCCTGCTCATCTGTATAGAATAGGGCCTACCATGCATACTTGCTAGCACTAGAGGCCTCTATAGAGGAGTGACGACGATAAATGTTGTTCTCCAAGCGAACAGTGGAGAGAAGGAGGCTAACAGAATCAAGAAAAAGGAGAGATGCCAACGAGAAGCTGAAAAGATAGTAGCCGAGAAGACAAGAGCAGATGACGAGAACGAAGAGGAGATGATCTGGAAAAAAACGGCTATTAAGAGGAGATGAAGAGACTGAAGTGATGATGTGATTGAAGGAGAGGAGCTGAAGAGAATGAACAATTTAGACAAATAAGATGACCGGGAGATGAAGAAAGCACGGACAAAATGAAGATAACGATGAGGGTGAAACGATGAAAGCAAGTAGGAGACGGACAACGATAAAGAGATCAAGTGAACGGCGACAACATTATGATAATGAGGAGACGAAGAGAGCGAGGAAGAGATACAAGTTGACGAAATGAGAAGCTGAAGAGGAGGAGCAGCTGAAGAGAAAAACAAGAAGAGGAAGAGAACGCGCGAGGAGGATAACACAATGAGAAGACGAACAGGAAGAGATTAAGACGAAGAGATGAAGAAAACGAAAGGAGATGAATGAACCGAGGAAGAGGTACAGAGGGCGAGATGAGAACGGAGAGGATGGGATGATGAGAACAAATAGAAGATAAAAGTGACGAGATGAGAAACGAAAAGGAGACGAGGAAAAGAGGAGATTATGAGAATGAGGTGAAGTGAAGGGTCTGGGAGGAGCAGAAGAAAAGAGCGAGGAAGAAGAGGGAATTGTAACCTTATAAAGAGGTGAATATCCAAAGGCGAAAATACCAATTCCGTGATGAGTCGAACGAGAAGAAGAAAATGGGGAGAACAAGAGAGAAAGTGAACGGAGAGGAGGAAATGAAGAGAACGACGAGAGGAAGAGAATGAGTAATATGAGATGAGTAAAACGAGGAGATGGGGAGGCCGAGGAAGAGATCAAGATAACGAGATGGAGTAAACGAGAAAAAGGGGATGCAAAGAACGACGAAATGAGAAGGGGAGTAGACGAAGAGAATGAGAACATAAAAAAACGAGGAGTTGAAGATAACGAGGAGGGAGAGAGGAAGTAAGTGGAGCGGAGGAAATGACGAGAACGAGAAGATGACGAAAACGAACAGATGAAGAGCACGACGTAGAATTAAACGGAGAGGAAAAGAGAAAAACGAGAAGATGAGGAGAGGGGTTGATGAAGGGTACTATAATGAGCAAATGAAGAAAACGAGGAAGAGAAGAGAAACGTAACACATTGAGGAGATGATAGTGCGTTGGGGTGGAGGAAGTGTCTGTTTCAAAAATAGATTCTTAACATTATCCGTTCATATCACGAGGGGTTTGACCATATTAATGGCGGACGGGTTATGTATGTAGGCGTGAGGCGAGGTCACGTGAGACAAGGTCACGTGATCCTCTTTGCAATGAATACAGCGGACGAGAGGAGAAGGATGGAGAAATAAAATGTGAAGGAGACATGAAGCTATTTATTATATACTTGGCGATGAGATAGTGAAATATATCGCAGCTAATTGGAGAGTGATAATGACAAGTGTTCTACAACGTACCTGATGAGACGGTTGCTTCACGAAAAACGGGAACATCTACTGAAACAGCAGTTGGAAGTTTCCCTAGGTAAAACATGAGAGAAAATGGAGACAAACACTGATAATTGACTGAATTGTCTATAACAATCTAATGTATTTTTGTTTCCACACAAACAATCAGCAATTGATGCTTTATAGAATATCGGTACTAAATCTTTTTTTTTTAATTTGGCCGAAAAAAGTTCATCAAAATTTCATATCTCAAATTCAATAATCTTTTGAATTTTTTTTTATTGCAAAGGTAAGTTTTATCAGGCAGCCTGCCGTGTTCACTAACTTCTGATAACCGTCCTGTCGTTGAGAGGCATGACCGGTCTGTAGTTCCCATGTAGTGACATTGGCTCGGACTCGTGTTCACCTGAATGCATCAACCTCATTGAGCTCAACTGAAATAGGAAAAAAATGTATATCGTATTTTCATCGAACGTTCTCATGTAATAAGACGCTTCGCTCAACTTATATCAAAACTTCAGAAACCTTGTCTTAGAAGTGGTTCTTATTTTTACCAGTTCGGGTTTAGCTGGATATAAGTCATTTTCATCGTATTCAATGTCCAAATTTAAGCCGAATCAGGTTGTCTGAAATATGGTTTATTGTTGTTTTCGGTTTGTTTGCGTTTCCTGCATCGTCCCTACGAACGTTTCCTGCACTAACCTACGCAGATCCGATTGTACCATTTTACCTGTGAGGGGGAGATACCCCAAGGTTCCGTGAGTACAATCCATCGTACGATCTCATCACAGCCAGGGGTGGTGAGGGATCCGTCATAAGTGTAGTAGGAGCGAAGTGTGTCAGAATTGGGCAACACTTTGGACATGTCTGCCCATACCGACTTTCTTTCGCCTGGAATAAAGAAACGGCAGTCAATATCCCTTCCCTTTCATGACATGTCCTAACTGGATACCAGTAAACATATTTTAGGATTTAAAGGAAGAACGCAGCATGACGGTTAAATTATATCAAGATCTTCCATGCAATATACCCACTCTCGTCAGTGCAAGTTTATCTATGATGCCTAGCTCCCAAGATAAATTTTCAAAGATTTTTCTAAGATTTTTCTAAGATTTAAAACTATTTAATTTTTTCAGATTTACTTCCCATTTACCGTCAAATCGTTAATATTGTATTTTTGGCTAAATCGTAGTTTTCCTGTACAACACTCGTTGATCGGTTAAAACAAATGTTGTCATTTTGAGAGTCAATAACGAACTCCTTTCACACTAATGAAAAATATCGTTGTTTGTCCATGGGATGCCAGACTTCACATATATATATATATAGATACCCCTCCCCCGCCCCCTTTGTCTTGGTAAGATTACCTACTTACCAATGTAAGTTATTCCAGAGAGGTGCTCGAGTATACCGGATAGCTCATCATTGATTGGCGCTCCGGTCATACCATCGGATGACTGAAAACAAACATGTATGCTATTACAAGAAAACTGATATTTTTCAAAATAAAAGTCTCAAGATGTTTGGTTCTTCACCGCTACACTAAAATTGGTCCATCTTCACCAACAGGTTCCATAAAGAGCCAGATTGATTCCATGCAGAACCATTTTGGTTATATTGGTTCCATATGGAACCAAAAAAGTGAATATTTATTAACTTTTAGTATAAGGAATTAATGCTTCCAGAAGAACTTGCATACGGCGTATGCATATCTCGCCTGGTAGCATTTGCTAGATCATGTGCATGCTGTGATGATTTTAATCGAATATTATTGCAGAAACTTGTCAAACAGGGCTATACAACCGAACATTTTTCAAATTAGCACGCTAACGACAGGTGCAAGATCTCTGACGCTACGTCTCTGTCAAAGCGTGACTGTGATACACACTCTGAATAACGACTTGAAAATTGATTTGAATAAAAATAAAGGTCATCTCGTTGTTTTATTATTATTATTTTTATTTCATACTCATTTGGAATTCGGTGTTAACTATGATACGATATAGGTTTTAATTCAGTAATACAGTTATCGCAAACATGTCAAATGATGCAACATATCGACAAATAGTATCATGGCTCCTGTTTTTATTTAACTGTTTAACTTACCTGAGCCCGTCAAGCTATTATCGAAAGCTTACGCACATATGCACTGTTAAAAATGAACTCAGTTAAGTCGGTTTTCTCAGAAGCAAATCTATTTAAAGGAGGATACGTGCAAGATATTGAGAATAGTTGTTCTCACCTCTAAGAATGCGCCGATCACCACCAGTCCATCTGCATGCTTTACAGCCTCACCAAGACCCATGTACCGGGAATTGTAGTGAATGAAATGTACCTAGATAGAAAGGATGAATTGAAATATAAAGATAAATAAATACATACAAATTATTAAAAAATGTTGTACATATAACTGCTCAAAGAGTTGGATAATAAAGTTGATTGAAAAAACTTAGGGCGGATTCATAGATATATAAGATGCCAGTTTTTAGCCTCCTAAACTGTTGATGTAACACGTATATCTGACAGCAGGATATATACAATCTGATGCCATGAGAATTAAATCGCCATACACTTCTTAAAACAGACATTCCAAACGTTACACGCCCTGATTAAGCTGGGACCCTTAGATGGGAGAACAAATTCGTTGTTTTTCGAACGACCAAACCAATTTCAGCATCTAAAACGTCAGCATCCATGTACAGGTTATCTTCAGTTTTGACTTTCAGCCCGATGTTTAGGAGGAAATGAATACTCTCCCAGAGAATTGCATAACGTTTTCACAGAAGATGAGGTTTATCTTTCACAACGGTAACGGTGAGGAGGACTACCCAGAATTATCTTCAATCTTTGGTCAGGGTGGTCACTTCCACAGAGAAATGAAACTGACTGTAAAATCGCTCTACATTCAACAGTCAGTGGTCTTCGTTCATCAGTCAACGGTCAGCTGTCTTCGTTCATCGATCTTTGTTCGTCCGTCAACGATCAGATGTCTTCGTTGAACGGTCTTTGTTTGCGTTCCGTTCAGTCTTTACATCGGTCCGTTCCGTTCCTTTTGTTCATCGTTCCGGTTCAAAACGTTCAAATGAACGAAAACGGTACGAAAAAATAATTTGGATAGAAGAACGCAATGGGGGTATGTATCATCTACTCTGCTTACTCGAGATCCTCATTCAAGTGGACATTCAGAATATTAAGATATGAGCCGAGACGGAAGTAGCCCTGTCTAATTATACTACGATAAGGCTAGAAACACATACATCATGGTTCTGGAAAGATAACGGGATTATTCAGTCCAGGAAGGAAGACATGCATGCTGGCAGAGTTACCTCCCCTGCATATGCGTGGCCATCCACCAGGTGTTCCGAACCCGTGTGACTGTCTGGTCCGAAGTGAGCATGAAGTCCGAAGAATTTGTACTCATCCCAGGAGTAGGGGACGTGTCTGAGGATACAGGAGGCATTTCCGGGTAGATATACTGGAGCATGGCCTGGAAAATAGAGATGTTGTTTTCGTTTCCGGCATTGCTGTAGCATGACAATTATACTAACCGAACCATATTCCGAGAGAAAACATTTCGGCATCACGATCGAGAGATTCAATGAAGTGACGGATTGCTGATTATCTATACGATAACCAAAACCATTCGTTCAGCTTGGCATTATAACGCCTAGTCATCAAAAAGCCGCGAAGCAGAAGGCGTCGTAAACGGGCCTATTTTCATGCCTTGGACCAGGTTCGATTCATTACATCATCTGATTCATTATATAATCATCACAACCTGTCTTTTATGTTGTTGTATCTTAACTTTATGGAACATGCCTTGTGTCTCACATTTTCCTGTTAGTACTCCAATGTGGGGAGGTAGGAGCAAGACTCCACTGACCAGATGTCATGCAAATATTCGACATTCAGACGTAAGCCATCGTGTATGAAGAATTTCCGCGTTCATACCCGAGAGACCTTGTACACATACTCTCTATTAACACCGGAATCGAGGCAGGTATGACACATAAGTCAGTTTCTTGCAAGGAAGGAGCGGTCAACATTTCCAATTATGCCAAGTAAGACGAAATTTAGTTCATTAGAAGTTTTAGTCCGCTTGCTCTCATTTAGTTCCAACTGAGACTCGCTTTCCTAATAATCACACATTGGGAATGGTAGCCTCTTATATGGAGAACCATCGGAAGACGGTCTAAATCCGAACCGTACATATACGGCAGAGACGGACGTATGACATTTATATATGTTGTTCAACTAGGAGTATGGGACGTGGATGAGGGGAGGACAAATGTCAACAAAAAAAAGACAATGGACAGAATTTACAATGCCGGCAGAAATATCCCACCTGAATTTACTAGAGTTCCTTCTGTCTGGCCATCGGCGATGGTGTATACGGGGACGGGAGCCTCATTATCAATCCTAGCGGCTTCTGTCTCGATATTGATGGGTGATTGGCGAGAAAATGGTCGTGTCGTTTCGCAAGCAGCCTTCGCTGCATCCATCGTGTGCCAGTGCTCTGGCCCTAGAAAACATGAGAGTATATTATATACAGATTCCCATGGAACCAGTGCTGGAGAAAAGAATGGCATACTGACAACTCAAACTTCGAAAATAATCAATCGTATCCAATGAATTCACAGCAAAACACAGCAATGGGGTTTTTATCGGTGTTATCATTGCTTTGTCAGTCATACGCCCTGCAGCTATCGAAAATGCTTGTTTCAGTTTGACTCTCACAAGACCTCAACCGTCCCTTGTAACTTGATGAATATCACCATCATTCAACTTATCGGTGAACCCTGAAAATATTAGAAAATACAATTGTCTCCATAAAATAAAAAAGGATACAAACTAATTCAGTGATAATTACTTCTTGATACAATGCCTAGTGAAGGATTTATAGGCATACATTGGACCGATCACCGGCAATATCCGTAACACGTGTTCCTTCCAAATTGGTTCCCGGGAAATATTTAGATATGTTGCAGTTAGAATATTGGCCTGCGGAGTCATATCTTGTCAGTGCGCTGGCATAGGTGCATCTTTTCCCACCGCCATTGCGTTTAATATCCAAATACATGAAAGCGAGCACGATTACCAAGGAGTCACTATCAGGACGTTATTGCAGTGTAATCGCACTTCCATTGAGTGTGACATTAAACCAAATCCCCCCCCCCCTCCTCGTCCATTGTATGGCACCGGCACGGGTTCGATCCCAGCTGGTCCATGTGTGAAAGTTTGTCAGTTACTTGCCGAAGGGCGGTGGTTCTCTCCGGGTACTCCGGCTTCCTCCACCAACCAAACTGACTGTCACCATATGAGTGAAACAAACTTGAGTGTGACATTAAGCCAAATTCCCTCCCTCCCGCCATTGTATGGCAATTGGAACACGTGTGCGCCGCTATCGTGCTCGAGTTGACTTTTGGTGTGAGCCATACTGTACACTTACAATTATTGAATAATTCAACCTGACATCTATACAGCTTATGAAGTGAAGATGTGACGAATCATATTGCAAACCGATATTACGCCATGGGATTGACCAATTCATTTAGTCATACCTGAGTGTGAACGTCTGTCGTAGGACCAATGAACAGACAGATGATGGGCGTCTTCGTCTGAGGCGTTAACTGCATGGTCTTCTTTAGATACGACGGCGTGGTCATGTGACACGTCTTTGAAAGCTGCAGCTTCTGGCGGCGGAGGAACAGCTGTAAGGATACATTTACAGAACGCAGTTGAAGTAAGCTCCCACGTTCACCCAAACTTCTCTTTCCATGGGATTCACTTTTTACACGGGATAGTGACAACATATGCTTGTCCCCCCCGCTTCAGACCATAAAAACTTTTACGTGTGTTGCAAACAAAAAGTAGATAGCCAGCATACATATCATAGATAATTTTAAAAACTTCAGTTCCTTCAATTTCCGCAAATAAAGTTTAGGAAACCAGCTTTTTCAAATAAAACTTTATCTTTAAAAACAAATCAGAGTGCTGCACTATTTTTGCAAGAAACACTGATAAAAAGCCATACATTAGGGCAATAATTGAAACAGGAGAGAATAGATGTTCTAAAAACTGTCCAAATCTGAAAATCGACCGATTCGTTTTAAAACAACGAGTTGCCTTGCAGATTTTTTTTAAACAAAGAGTGGATAGATGGAAATGTATAATGAGAAAATTGTATGTAAACCGGTAGAATTGTTAAAATGGAAAATGCAGGAAAGGTATGTGACTGTGTATATAGAGTTCATTGAGAATGGAAAGACTGACCGTGTATGAATGCGAATGCGGCGTGAAATGAGAAAGGCAATACATGCATTGTGCAGAGTGCGCGACAGGGTAAATCGGGAGAGAATAGGAATGGAGAGGTGTGTAACCGCGCAGACCGAAAAGTAAACCCGATAATTAACAGACAGAGAGAACTACCTCCCTAAAATGGAGGTAAAAAAGGTCGTTTTTGCCCAATAAAGTCAAGAATATATCGAGTCCAACCACCTGGCTGGGGGTCTAATAACACCCCAGCCACCAGTCAGATTTTTGGACCGGATTCGGGGCCTTCGCGCACATCGCCGGAAGTGACATCATATATAGTAAAATAGATGTTTACTGAACATTTCGATTACTTTTCAAGTGTGCATAATACCTCTGTTGACTAGCGTTAAAAAGATTTATCTGGAGATAATTTTCCCTGTTTATTTGGACAGAGCATATGAAAAGTAGTTCGCTCATGTGCAACACTAAAGGAGTTGTTCGGCCGGATTCAAACTGAACCGTGCGTCGGTTGGTTTCCCCTATACGTCATAGCAACGTAATAAAGGTCAACTTCCGCTATTGGTGGCAGGGATGGTAATGGAGCCTGTGAAATGGAGCATGCGCTGTGGGGAGGTTGTATCGAGACATCTGCCATAGGCGACCATGACATCGGTCCATGTTCGCATCGGATGGTAGAAAACAAATTGCCGTCTATCTAATTTGCAAAATAATAGACGACATATTTTGCTCTCTATTGGAAATCAAAATATACACTTTTTATATGAAAAATCACTGTTACGATATGCAACACTATATCAGCTTAGTCGCCTGAAGATTTTGAAGTGTTAGGATGAATAAATAAAAAGTTATTAAGCAAAAACGACCTTCTAACTTGATTACGTCAAATAGAGATAAGGGAACTCACCATGGCGCTCTGACTGTCTGCACGTCTCTGTCATATCTTTCACGTGACCACACATCCCGCACAAGGGAGACCTTGGATTCTGCACCATGTAAGCCGCTACTTTGAGATCTCTCTTCACTAGTAATGACGTGAAACCTGTTCGACAATGAAACATATAGAATCTTCCGTTACAGCGCACGCAACGTGAACATTTGAAATTTCGTTTGAACTTTGGATATCAATTCACGAGGCCAAATCCTCTTCCGTAGTCAACAATAACTTTCATTTCTTGATCAAAAATAACTTCTTGCCTTGTCCGATGAATATATTACGGGGATGTACCTTGTCTATACGCCCCCGAAGGAGACTAAATTTGAAAATACACGTTTGGGCAAACGTGTTTAATTTCTAGTGCGATAATCATGTACTCGAGTATCCAAATCAGATCTCGACTGCAATTACAACATGAACTCATTGGCCATAGCTTACATTATTTAATTGCATCGTGTGCATTATTGCCATAATACTGTGTATGTGCATTATTGCCATAATACTGTGTATTTGCATTATTGCCATAATACTGTGTATGTGCATTATTGCCATAATACTGTGTATGTGCATTATTGCCATAATACTGTGTATGTGCATTATTGCCATAATAATGTGTATGTACATTATTGCCATAATAATGCGTATGTGCATTAAGCCCATAATAATGCGTATGTGCATTATTGCCATAATAATGTGTATGTGCATTATTGCCATAATAATGTGTATGTGCATTATTGTCATAATAATGTGTATGTGCATTATTGTCATAATAATGTGTATGTACATTATTGCCATAATAATGTGTATACTCATATCTGGAACACAGGCGTTTTCAGAGATTGTGAAGTATTCCATTCTTGACATGGCTTTTTGTGTGACTTTCAACGCGACAACACGGCGGCAACATACCAACATAGGTATCCGTTAAGATTCATAGGATTTAAAGAGATAGCCATTGCCACTTTTCCAGCGAAAATGCGCTTTTCATCTCTGAGCATCACTGCGAAAATAGCGGAGCAAGAAAATTATCCATTGAAACCAGTAAATTGTCCATCGAAGAAGGAAATTGTTCATTAGAGCAAGTAAATTTTCCATCAAAGCTGAAAAGGACAGGAAATGTGACAAAAAAGTAATATGATGTTAGACTTGCACAATAGATGAACCGGAAGTATCAGATCTGGATATTGATTGGTTAGCTAAACCGATAAACAGATAACCAGATAAACCGGATGTGAAAATCATCAAACAAGGCCATAGATTCGTTACATACATGCAGTATTGTGCAAGCCCCTCTCCCCGTATTGACCAGATCCATGATCTACAGTGTTACTTTACCTGTCTCGATGACCAGGGATTCTCCAAAGTTCCTGACCACCGTCTGGACACCAGCCATAGACTGACAGTCGTATCCGCCTTCATTATACGCATTATACTGTACAGCGGTAAAACAAAAAATTACTGCATGTTGTAGACAGTCATATTAAAATCTCACTTTGCTCATTACACTGCATCAGGTTAAATGAAAAAAATAATGAAAACGATGTAATTTATTGACGTTGCTTCTGGTGTGACTGTGGGTTCACATGTGTAGTTCAAATATGGCGGTAGACGGCGCTAGGTTTGCACGTCTCGGCCCAGCCTAGTCCCCCGCCGAAATGTCAGCAATAGTTTTTAGCATTGTTGGTCTCGGGGTATATATATGAGGGAGGCAACTGCTACTTCATAGGCGTTGGATGCGGAAGGGTCTTTCTGCCTTCCCAAGTTTTAAAATCAACTCAGAACGGTTGACTGAGCGTTTTTTTTTGCTTCTGTAATATAGTTTCCATGCAGTGAAGCATGGCAATTAAGTAACGGAGAAGCGACCCCAAGTGACATCTCAAGGCATATTATCTGCAAACCAAATTTGACGAGAAGCTGAATGCATCCTCAACCTATTGTCTGGAAACCAAATTTTAAATTTGCCACCAGGTGTCGCCACCTGCAAGGTGCAAGTGGGCGAAATGCAATCCCAAGGATCATTTCATGACATGGTGTATCAGCATACGAACTTTGGGAAGAATCTGAAAAGGGGTTATTGCCCGGAAACCAAATTTAGATTTGTATGTACAAGTGTGCGAAACACAATCCCAAGTGACATCTTATGGCATATGAATACCAAATTTGAGAAAAACCGATGAGCAGTTGTCAAATTATTGCCAGAAACAAATTTCAGATTTTTCCACCAGGTGTCGCCACCAGTATGCAGAAGCAGGTGAAATACAATCCCAAGGGACATATCATGGCATGGTATCTACTTACCAAATTGTAGAAAAATCTGATGAGCAAAATCAAATTTAGATTTGACACGAGGTGGTGCTACCTATAAGCACAAGTGGGCGAAACGCAATCCCAAGCGACATCATATGTCATGATATATTCATACCAGATTTAAGAAGAATCTGACGAGCGAGTTATTACCCGGAAACAAATCTGGTATTTCACCACCAGGTGGCACCGCCTGTAAGTAAAAGTGAGCGAAAGGCAATCCCACGCAACATCTCCTGGCATGATAAATGCATGCTGAATTTGAGGAGATTCCGATGAGCAGTTCTCAAGTTAATGGCTGAAAACAAATTTTGATTTTAACACCTGGTGGCGCCACCTATAGGCGCAAGTGGGCGAAATGCAATCTGAAGCGACATCTTAGGTCATGGTATTACCCGAAGACAAATTTGGGATTTTGCCACCAGCTGGCGCCACCTGTGAGTGCAAGGCAATCCCATGCAACATCTCCTGGCATGGTACATGCATGCTAAATTTGAGACGAATCCGATGTGCATGCAGTTCTCAAGTTATTGGCCAAAAACAAATTTCAGATTTTGTCATCAGGTGGCGTCCCTTTCTGAGCAGGAATGGATAATGCAATCCCAAGCAACATCTCATGGCAAGGTACAATGTATATGCATGCCTAATTTGGGAAGAATTTGATGAGCAGTTCTCAAGTTATTGCCCGGAAACCAAATTTCGAGCAACAGTTCAAAGCGTTTCAAAGTTATTGCTTGCAGCACAAAAGCGCCACTACAGGCAGATCTTTCTGAAACGCAATACCAATCAACATCTTGTCACAAGGAATGCATATGCCAAATATTGAAGAAACTAGATACAGTCGATCGAATACGATTGGAGGCATGCCATTTGCATCTTTAGTAAAGGAAACATTCATTATTTGTGAAGAAAGTAAAAACGTAAAACTTAGGAAAAACATCATTAACATGGCCCTATAAGATGCCTTGAGGGTAGGTACCCACATACCAAATTTAAAAGAATCCATTAAGGTCCAACAGTTACTGTCCGGAAATGCAATTTTACCTTGGCCCTCAAGTAGCGTCAGGTGTAGGCAGATAGGCATAAAAAATAATCCCAACCGAGATCTTGAGGCAAGATCTCTTGACATTGGAAATAGAAAATGTTAACTTGGCCTACAGGTGGCGCCACCTATAAGTAGATCGACAAGAAAAACAATACCAAGTGAAACCTTCAGGTAAGGTACATGTATACCAAACTTGGAAAGAATTCATTCAAGTATTAAAAAGTTATTGTCCGGAAACATAATTTTAAATTTGCCCCCAGGTGGCACCACCCATATGTGGATCAGCATGAAAGACAATGCCAAACGAGAAATTGAGGCGAGGTACCTACACACCAAATTTGGTATGAATCGGTTAAGGTTTTCAAAAGTTATTGTCTGGAAACACTTAACTTAGCTTTCAGGTGGTCCCCCTATCAATATGAAAAACATTCTCAAGCCAGATCTTAGGCAAGGTATCACCACACCAAATTTGGAAAGAATCCTTACGGTTTTCAAAAGTTATTGTCTGGAGATGCAATTTTAACTTGGCCCGAGGTTGCGCCACCCAGAAACGGATTGGCACGAAAAGTAATTCCAAGCAAGATCTATAGACAAGGGACATATTTACCAAATTCAAAAACATGGGTCTGTGCCTGATAAATTGAAACCTTTTGGGGTTGCAATTATCCCAATATTGCAGACAACAAACAAATTTCAGCTTCTGCCAAGATATATTGGAGATGCTCAAACACAATATATGAGGGCTGGGCGAGGGCTAGTTTGGGAGATAGAGGGTGCGGCTCGGCGCCCTGGAGATGGGGACATGCTCTTCTTGAGGGTAGTGGTAGGTGTGCTGACATGAAAGCCATAGAAAGCTCCCTGTACATGAAACAACCACAACGACAACTATATGCCATCATCTGTCTGTCCGAAAAACCACAAGGTGGAATTCAGTTCAATTCAGGAAATTGATCATATGTACAGTGTGCACCCAAACTTTAGGAACTCAGTTGTAATTAATATAGTAAGTTACACGTGTGGACACAAATGGTTCCCGCAGAAGCTTTAGGGTAAATCATATGATGTGAAATACAATTATTTGATAGCAAAATTGAAGGAAATGTTGTTCTTCATTTAAGATGTTGTTCTTCATTTTAGATGACACGAAATTCAAAAACCAGGGGTTCGGTACTGCGGGGATTTCCCCGCCAGTTATTTCATATTATACATCTGAAATAAAATATGGTTCATGCAAAAGCTTTAGGGTAAATCATATAATGTGGAATAGAATGTTTTCATAGCAAAATTGAAGGAAATGTTGTCCTTCATTTAAGGCGACGCGAAATTCAAAACTAACACAGGTTCGGTACTGCGGGGATGCCCCCGCCAGTTATTTCATATTATACTTCTGAAATAAAATATGGTTCCTGCAAAAGCTTTAGTGTAAATCATATGATGTGGAATAGAAGGACTGGACAGCAAATTTAAGAAAATGGTGTCCTTCATTTAAAGCGACATGAATTATTAGACAAAGCATTTGGAAGTTATCGCTTGTGAAGAATTTGAATGGGAACCACGGACATGCACAGAAGATTGGAAAAAACCCCAGTGGCGCCACCTTCAGGTGGATCTTGCTGAAACGCAATACCAACCCATGTCTAGTCATAAGGAGTATATACGGTACATTTCGAAGGAATCCGACAAAGCTTTTGGAAGTTATCGCCTGTGAAGAATTTGAACAGACATCCACAGACACAAAGAGAGCAAGACTCATTTTAACTGGAACGGACACGAAGAAGCGAAACTCAGTGGCGCCACCTTCAGGCAAATGTTATTGAAATCCAGTACGCAACCGCGTCTTCTCACAAGAAATGCGTATGCCGAATTTCGGAAGAATCCAAGAAAGCGTTTGGAAGTTATCGCTTGTAACTGACATCCACAGACACAAAGAAGCAAGATCCATTTTGCAAGGCCCAGTGGCGCCACCTTCAGGCAGATGTTGCTGAAATGCGATACCGACTGGCGTCTTGTCGCAAGGAATGCGTATGCCGAATTTCGGAAGAATCCAACAAAGCGTTAGGAAGTAATCATTCGAACAGACATGCACGGACATCCACGGACATGCACGGAAACACAGAAGCAAGAACCATTTTAAAGTCCCCCGGCCGCGTTGCGGCGTTGACAAAAACTAGGCTCGGAAGTTCCGACAGGGGAACTAGGAATAATCGTGAGGGAGGTGAGGGTCATCAAGATTTTGTCTATCCTGTACGGTGGCCCGTACTATCCTGAGTAGTTTGATAAGCAACCAGTAGATGGTAGATGGCATCTGTCTTGAGAGTTGAAAGATAGTTTCTTGTACATTTCCGTGAATAATATTAAGACATGTTTTCTATGATTGTCTTTTGAATTTGGTGCTAATACTGTTATATGGTATATGGAAAAGGTCTTTGGATTATGGACACGGATATTCTTTAATGGACGACGCCTGAATTATGAATAACGTACCAGACGTTTGTAATCTGTAAGAGTTGATGGAAGATCAGTCCCTGGGACACTAGCATCTGCTGGTTTAGAAGAACAGCCAAAAAAAGTATGATGGCCCATGTGATGATGATCAGTGACGAGGTACATTAACTAAAAATGGCCGGTACTACCTAAACGTCGCCCAGCAGCAGGGCCACCAAAGGGGATCTCACCGAACGCCGTCGCAGTGATAACTACTTAAGTTTTATAAATTCGTGGCTATATGGCAAATAAAGGCTTAACGGAGGAAAAAAAAGATAACTACTTAAGTGGTAAACACGATCATCGAGAGAGGACGTACGTACAATTCTTTATGGATTAAACTACCCTGTGCGTCTAATTTGACTTGGCATCACACCACGTGGGCGATGACGTGTGTTGTATCATTGTGTGCATGCTCTATAACCCTGGGTTCTGATTTGTCTATTGCTTCGCCATTCTGAAGTACCAAACAACGTGAGAGGATTTGGTTTAATGTCACACCAGGTTATTTCACTCATATAATGGCAGCCAGTTTGAATGGTTGAGGAAGCCGGAATACCGGAAAGAGAGAGACATCGCCCATCGGCAAGTAACTGGCAAATTTTCACACATGCACCAACGGGGCTCAAAACCCAAACATGTGCGGTTGGTGCAGGGACGTTCTTGAATCGGTAGCCAATGCCATCAAAGATAACAAAACATCCAGATTCGACGTCAGTAGGCCTAGATGGTTGTCTGCAAGAACATAGAGTTGAACAATTTTCTGTTCAGGAGGTGTCATCTTTTCCCGGGCTCATCTGATGACAGAAAAACACAGGAGAGTAAATGACGAACTTTTGCAAGAAACTTCAAACGTCCCTTTGCAATCAGTTACTGAGAGAGAGTGACTTTATAACTTGCACACATACTTGACACAGACCGTAGTACAGTTTCACCAAAGGGTAGTCAAGTTTGGTCCAGAGGGTGGTATTGTATTGCTTTAAATCAAGCGCAACATTAAAAGAGTAGTGGGAAAAGATGCCGGCGTACTGAGAAGAAGTCATGTGACCCCACGCACGAATATACTGACTTCATATTTCTAAAAACATCAAAAGTGATTCCTGTGATGATTTGCAGCCCCTGCCAAGCTTTGTAGCTGTTCATGTGGTCATCTTGAATGACATGATCACACGCCCCTAGCACCGGCTTGAGCGGTATTAGATACAAATATTTCAGGGTGATGGTGTAATAGCCAAAGCAAGTCATCTGCCTGCAAATGGTGTCAAATGCTCTATCCGAATTGTGAGAAACCACCAAAATTGTATTTTGAACCTTGTAATGGTCGGGTTTGCAATTGACTCCAAGGTTCAATACGAAGTTGATGCGAACTGTATCAAAATGTTGCTCTGTTCCATCCCAAGACGAGGTATTATGGACCACCGTGAAGACCTGATATATTGCAAGAAACGGAACCAATGGAGTATGAAATCAAGACAGGAATGGAATGATCACGGAGATTGGCAACAACGAGGTTATGGATTGAACTGATGAAAGCCTTGAAACTTGTTGGACTCTCGTACCCAGATCTTTGAGTCATGGATTTGTATTTGATGTTTATAACTGGAGGTACTCCTGCTGCAGGGATTGGATCTAGTTGGCTTAGGGAGCTGGTGTACTGTATTGCCAGTCACAATCTTTGGTGGTAGGGTTGAGAATTCTTAGGCGACTTCCGCGGTTTCAGATCTCATCTCGAATCATATTGGATCACTGAGTGGGAACGACCATTACATAATCATTCTCTGGGAAACGTATTTACGCCGATTTCACGAGACAATGTTGGATAGAGAATGTTGGAAAGAGGCGACTTCAATTGCTCGAATGAGACAATATATTAAACATGCTCTCTTCAATGAATATGAGCTAGGAAGATAATTCAGTGTATGAAATGCCGTAGATGTTTTATTGAAAATGTTATTTTGATTTCCCAAATGTACAATATAGGCATTGATACTCTGGCATCACTACAGTTTCGTATTTTGGCTTGTGGGATTCCCCAGAACAATGCATGATCAAGGATTTCCCCTGCTGATGTAAATTTTCAAATTGAGAATTTGTTTTCGTTTTAGATTTTGTTAGGAAGAGTACACCTCAAAGTTTAATTGCTAATACAAAATATGTAAGATTATTTAGCTTTCTTCAATATAGGTGAAAATTACAAGCGTCTAGTCCGTCATTCATAATCCAGCCGTCGTCCATTAGAGAATATCCGCGTCCATAATCCAAAGACCTATTCCATTTCCATATAACAGTATTAGCACCAAATTCAAAAAGACAAAAGTATACATACACATAGGCTTGTTTCCTGCAAGGGAGAAGCGGTCAACAGTTTTCAATGATACCGGCAAGACATCATGATGTTCCAAAATATCAAATCCGTATCGCTGATCAGTATTCTTAATCCATAATATTCGTTATAGAGTCGTCATCTAAAAATAATGTACCTCAGTCACGCTTTGATTGCGACTGTTCATATGAGTACCATGAGGATCTTGAAGTACATGGGCTCATACACTATCTCAACGGAGGTAACTCTGGACGCCCTCGCGGACGGGCTGTTTTCCAAATTTTTATCATTCAGTGTAAATGACGAAATGAACGAACTTACGATAACCTATCCAAACAGGATTTTTTTTAAATCTTCCAGACTTTCTATTCGAACATGTAATAATAGTCAATCATTTCACGGTTTGGAACGTCATACAATTTGGAAGGACCAAACTAGGGGTATTTTTCGTAATTTTCATGTTTGGGGTACGGTGGATTGTCAATAAATTTTATGTCCACTTTCCTATATAACTTGGATAAGTTGAGTCTTTTATACAACATTTTATAGCGGAAATTCTTACCACTTTTGCATATACAGTTATCTATAGTCACATCAATCTTTCCTACGAAATGATGGAGTTTGTGATAGTTTATCACTACCATTTGAGAGTTTTTCTTGCTTTTCTGTGCCCTCTTTATCAAATTTCTTTAAGTACGAGTTGCACCAAACAAAATTCGGGAAACGGGGACAAGACTGTTAAATGAAAGTATTCCATACATCATTACGATCCGGTCAGTTGATCATAATTCAAGTTTCCTGTCGCGATTATACTAGACTGGTGCTGATGAATAGTTTGTAATAGGCGTATAGTTTTGCTGGCTAAGTAATTTGTCTTTAGCCTGCTTAGCGCTAAATGAATTCCTTTAGCCAAGAGAACGTAGATGAAACGTATCCGTTCACATGCCCTTCAATACTGTAACATAATAATTATCAGCGAGTGGTGAAAGCGCTGGTAACAGTAGCTTACCAAGTGCCCAGTTCCTGCTTCCGACGCGTGCCAATGGGGGTTTTTTAATGGCAAGGGGATTTACATGCATTTTTAACAGCAAGTACAGTTTTCGTTCTTTCTTTCCGGAAATGAATACTTTAGGCCTATATTTCCAATCGGGGCTATGCGCTTGTTTAGTGTGTTTGGACGATGGCAAAGGTACAATATTCATTATCACCCACATTGATTTCCCTCAAGAGACAATTTGTTGCAATGATTCTAGAGATTTGTTACCATTCCTCAGATGAGGTATATCGACAATTTTGTCCCATTTATACATTGATATGTGGATATATATTGGACACTCTTTCGTTTATGTTTTCACCAAAATTTTTCATTTTCAATATTGAATACAAAGAGTGTAAGAATGGGTAGGGATGGGTTAAGGATGCCTGGTTAATTTCAGGTATTGTCTCACATATGAGACTATTTTGATATGTTAATTCTCTCTCTCTCTCTCTCTCTCCTTTTTCGATATGTTAATCTTCAATTTGGACGTTAACATAAGTAACATTAGTAGTTTCTATAATCATATCGGAGATACATTATCGGACATTGCAAACAAATCGATACTTTAACAATGTATTTCTAGCAAATCCGATTGATTTCTTTCCTCAGTTCGCGAAAGTCCGAAGGATTTTCTATTTTCTGACCCCAAGTCAACAATCTACCAGCATCAGAATTCGAACAGTAAACAAATTCAGATGTCCAATAATTATTTCATGCAATTCCTGGAAACGTCAATACGAATGAAGATCGAAGTTTCCCATTTCGAATTTAAATCATGTTTTCAAATTATATTTTGGCCATTCAATGTTCCTTGGCATACTGCATGCGTTTCCACACCGGACGTCATCATTCGCTTGAAATACCATGGTATGCTTGTCGCAAGGTTTTGTTGCGCGCAAATCGGACTATTGTCACATTTCTCCAGAAGCCGGAGTAACACCTCGGAGCACCGATAGTCGATCCATCGCCTCCAAAAAGTGTTCGATGGACGTGAAATCTGAGGACCTTGAATGATGTTCCTTGAAGGAACTTTCCCAACATACGAATCTGATGTACTGGTGCTTTATTTTTTTACCTTGCACGCTTGTCGTCAAACGATGTACGAACGCACACAATAATAATCCGCCTGCATGCATTTTTGAAACGCACCTCAGTGGCATTTTACTGAGAGGTAAGATAAGATGACCTGTATTGAGGTCACCCAAGTGGCAACTCTCTACCGTGTATACGGTAGAATACACGGTAGAGATTCAACGCCTTCATCGAGCCACACGATTTATATCTCAATATGGACAAAGAATCTGACAACAACAGGAAATCTCCGACTATTCATACAAACGCCCATTTCCGGACGACAGTTGTCTAGTTTTTATATTGCTATCCTCAAGTAGTATATAACACAGTCTTTCCTGCTAAAGTATAGAAATTCAGAAGCGTTGAATTCGTGTAACAGAACGAGGAGCCATTCTAGTTAAACAATACACCACTTTTGTTGCTTACCTTGAAATGGCCGTTCTGTTTCAGGGTAA
>JAVTVY010027607.1:0-10193 GCA_036873755.1 Hanleya hanleyi
CTAATGTCAAAATCTCCTTGAAGGTCACGGAGATGTCGATTTATTGCTGATCAGCTGATTTCAAGGACAGACAGACATTATTTCGGCTCTTTTCTCTTCGAAATTCTTGTAATTTGCTCAATACAAATAAATATTTAAATTGACTCTGAGTTTTCTGTTGGCATTATTTCAGCAATATTATGCACTAAAATCTGATGATTCGAAATAAAACTAGGAAATTTTAATGCTTGGGCGATGGTAACACAGCACTATACAGTGGGCCTTCTTTGTCTTTATCTTGTGGTTTCAACAACGACTGTCATTTTTCAATACCTCCGGAATCATAGGAGGCATTTGAATCGGTTCCATCTTCTGTCGTCTCTGGTTCTGGGGGTTTTAACATGGTTTGTAACATCTCGTCTATATCATCAAAACTTTGGTATACATCTGGAGTAACATCCGGTGTGGTTGTTGTCAAGGCGAAGAAATTATCCAGCGGCGCTGTTTCTGGAGGATGTTCACAATGAGTTGGTGCAGGGTAGTTCTGGGGTTCAGGTAAAGGTGAGAATAAGTGGTTGATTATATCATCTAATGGGGGTTCATCGTGTACCAAATTCATGATACTGTCGAAGCGTTGTACTTGATTATCATGATTTGTGAACAAATCTGATGTGTTGTCAATATCCATGAGTTGTGTCAAGGGTAAATCCATGACTGGGCACTCAGATTAATTGTGAATAATTAAAAAATGTGGTATTTATAGTGTAAGACACGTGCGCACGCGCAGCGAAAACACTCTGGTTGTATCGTGTGCTACGCTGCTGAAGAAAAAATATATGTGTGTTTGTTTAACAATTATAAACAGCTTTTCATTTTACAATAAATATCAGGGCACCTGTAAATTTTATTACAAGTTAAACTCAGGCAATTCATTAGTGTTATATTTAAAAAATTTAACAACCTAACGCTAGAATATATGATTATTTTATTAATTTTTAGGCATTTTAAAAATCATAAAGTTAGTGTACGGTAGTCTAAAACCCAGGTACATTGGAAATAATTTAATTTTCCTGGCTAAAAAAAAAATACGTGTACACTATGGATTAGTCTTATCATAATTCCGAGAAAATTGTAACGGATTTATGGAAAAAAAATAGGAAATTTTATGCTTGAGCAATGATAACAAACACACTCATATACAGTGAGCATAGCTTGCACTCATTCACACTTGGCGGCCATGCATATCTTGTACTCATTGACACTTGGCGGCCATCTTGTCCCACCTCCCACATCTTGCACTGACTGACACTGGCGGCCATCTTGTACCCACCTCCCACATGGCGGCCATCTTGTCCCACCTCCCACATGGCGGACATCTTGTACCCGCCTCCCACATCTCACTAAAAGTATAAATACGTGTATATTGTGACATTTATTCACCCATACAATCATGAATTCAACAAGACGTGCGCTGTTTACACAACACCCCGCTAGGGACCCGAGAAATGCTACAGAACACAGACAGCTGGTTAGCGTTCAGGAAAATGATGGAATGAGGGTAACTACCAGTTTTCAAAGGGAATTGGAAAACGAAACAACCATCTTAACACGCAGTACAGAAGAATTAGAAGAACTGCGGCGAACTGTCGAAGAAAATGCACAATTGGAAAGACTAAGGGATGAACATGACGCAGAAATAAGCACGATGGAAACCATACAAGAACCTGATGATGACTCAACTGACGAGGAACTACAAGATGAACTGCCACGGTTAAATAGTAGACGTGGGGCAACGACAACGCCTGGTGAAATTCCAATGATTTCAACTACCGCCGAAACTCTGCCACAACAATGCTCTGGGTGTGAAGCCCAGGTAACCCGCCTGAACAACTTGATTAATGGCCTGAAAGAAGACCTGATTAAAATGAACGAGGAGATTCACAGACAAAACAAACAACTGGATAAAGAGCAGCAAATATCACGCTGTAGCATATGTACAGATGCCGAAAGCGAATTTGCTGTTTTACCATGCGGTCATTTATGCCTATGTGCAGGTTGTTGGGTGACACTGACGTGTGTAGGAGACATGTGCCATTGCACTGAGGCCGGCGAGAAGCATCTGAAAATAAAATGTCCAATTTGCCGGAAACATGTAGGAGGATAAAGAAAATCTACCGTGCCTAAGTGTGGTGGTGGAGTAACACTAACGGCCCTTTTCAGGGCCAACCATCTTCCCCGGAAGAGGAACTTCTAACTTTGCACAAAAATTAACATCAGACCCCATCATTGTTATCCCCAAAGAAAAAAAATTCAATTTTTTCAATTTTTTAACAATTAAATATTGAAAAAACGGAAAAAGGGGAATTAGAAGGGGGGGACAAGGGGGAGGGAAGGTTGATGGAACAGCCAAAATTTTTTTTTTATTTTAAAAACAAGGAAAAAAAGATTCATGGAGCCAAAAAAAATCTTTTTCATTTTATATGTTTTTTTAACAATTAAATATTGAAAACAAGGCAGGGAAAAAGGGGGCGGGGTCGGGAGGAGGGAAGGTTGATGGAACAGCCAATCTAGGGAAGCCCCTAATGGGCCAATGAGGTCGAGTGAGGTATCAAATTGAAGCTTAGGTGAAGGGGCATCTGATGCACTGGGTATGGGATTGAACTATCACCCTTCTGCGCATGCGCGGCAGTGAAGGGGTATAAAAACAGCCTTTTTGGAGCTGGGGAAGCCTCTACTGGACCGATGGGGTATTTGCATGCGCACAATCACCCTAATTCAACCCCATACTCAGTCCATCAGATGCTCCTTCACCTAAGCTTCAATTTGATACCTCACTCGACCCTCCACCTGCAAAAAATTTTTTTTAGCTGCTTCAGGAGTGTATAAATACACTCTTTTTTTAATTTGGAGGTAGTGGGTCGAGAGAGGTATCAAATTAAAGCTTAGGTGAAGGAGCATGTGATGCACTGAGTATGGGGTTGAATTAGAGTGATTCTGCGCATGCGCGGTCCCCCAAAGGTGTGAAAATATACGTTTTGGCATTTAGGGAAGCCCCTAATGCACCAATGGGATGGAGTGAGGTATCAAAGTGAAGCATTCATGAAGGACGATGTAATGGACTGGGTGTGAGAAAAATGATGATGACGTCATGACTAGGGGCTCAGGTGGATGAAAAACTGCTACGGAGTAATAGTCTGTTAAATTTGCACTGGTAAAATCGAAAAAAGTAATAGGGATGGTCACAGCTGATACAAGTAGGCTGGATGACTGACAGGCAGGCTGGCTGGCTGGCTGATGAAGTCAGGTCAGGTAAGTCAGATTGAATACACCCTTTCCCTAAAAATCAACTCCTTTTATACATTTTACTACTAGCGGCCATCTTGTACCCACCTCCCACATCTTCCACTGGCGGCCATCTTGTACCCACCTCCCACATCTTCCACTGGCGGCCATCTTGTACCCACCTCCCACATGGCGGCCATCTTGTACCCACCTCCCACATGGCGGCCATCTTGTACCCACCTCCCACATGGCGGCCATCTTGTACCCACCTCCCACCTGGCGGCCATCTTGTACCCACCTCCCACATCTTGCACTGACTGACACTGGCGGCCATCTTGTACCCACCTCCCACATCTTGCACTGACTGACACTGGCGGCCACCTTGTACCCACCTCCCACATGGCGGCCATCTTGTACCCACCTCCCACATGGCGGCCATCTTGTACCCACCTCCCACATGGCGGCCATCTTGTACCCCCCTCCCCCATGGCGGCCATCTTGTACCCACCTCCCACATGGCGGCCATCTTGTACCCACCTCCCACATGGCGGCCATCTTGTACCCACCTCCCACATGGCGGCCATCTTGTACCCACCTCCCACATGGCGGCCATCTTGTACCCACCTCCCACATGGCGGCCATCTTGTACCCACCTCCACATGGCGGCCATCTTGTACCCACCTCCCACATGGCGGCCATCTTGTACCCACCTCCCACATCTTCCACTGGCGGCCATCTTGTACCCACCTCCCACATCATGACACTGGCGGCCATCTTGTACCCACCTCCCACACATCACGCATGCGCACACCGCCCCAATACCGCCCCATTTTACACACTTATGACGTCACACAAGGTTCTGCGCATGCGCAGTGAGGCGCTAACTCATCAATTTGCGTTATGTATACTACTTATACAACAAAATGTTCTAATTTATTTCAATCGATACATTCCAGTTATAGGTAAATATTTAACTTTCGACACTTAAACCGCGCCTCACTGGAGCATAATTCTAGGTGATAGTCCTCGACAATACATTACTGTAGTCAGAAAATGCCAGTATAGTTACTGATAGAATCATTATCTTTCAGGGACAGTAGTAGAGGACATGTACTTCTCTATAATGGACGAGGTGTGCCTCTCAATTACAGAGAACACTGACATCAGGAGTGAATTGATGAACGGGGCTATCTCAGCTGCAGATTAGTGAGTCACAAGATTGAAGCAGTTTCAAATCAATCATTTATACGTGATATTACAATATTACAGTTAATACTAATTTATCTTGAGAAGAAACAATATTGAAAGGTTAAATGTGCCTCTTGTAAGGGTGTTCATGAAGATGAAAAGTATGTATTGAAACAAAACAATGTTGAAAACGCAAATAAAGACAGTATTGATTGGTGAATGAAATATCGCTGAGAAGAATTGAATAAAAAACATAGTTTGAGAGAAAGGAAAGGTTAATAACAATTATCTCACGAGTGGAAACTATGTTGAGAGTTCAAATAAAAACTAAGTATCGTTTGTAAAGTAACAATGTTGATAACGGTTAATCAAATAAATCACTGGTGAATGAATAAAAGATAAAAAAAAACCATCGCTTTAAAAGAAAGAAGTTTAACAATGGTTAACAAAAAGTATTTCATGAGAAGAACCCCTGTTGAGAGATTAAACGAGAAGTATCGTTCGAAAAGAAACAATGTTGACTACGGTTAATACAAAGTATCTCACGGGAAGAGAATGTTGGGGAATTAAATATAAAGTATCGCTTGAAAAGAAACAATGTTGGCGAAAGTTAACAAAAATTATCTTACAGGAAGAGACAATGTTGAGGGATTGTATACAAAGTATCGCTTGGAAAGAAACAATGTTGTCGAAGGTTAATAAAAATATATAAACAGGAAGATACAATGTTGAGAGATTAAATACAAAGTATCGCTTGAGAAGAAACAATGTTGACAAGGCTACTAAAACATATCCCACGAGAAGATACATTATTGAGAGATTTAATAAAAATTGACATTTGAAAAGAAAGGATGTTTGGCAAAGGCTGATAAAAAGTATTTTACCAGAAGAAACACTGTCGAGAGGTTAAATATACCGTTAAATTTGAAAGAGACAACGTTGACAAAGGCTAATAAGACGGATTTCTTGAGATGAAACAATGTTGATAACATTTATTAAAAGTATCTCTTGAGAGGAAACGTTGTTCGTCAAGGTTATTAAATGATAACAATATCTCTTCGGAGAAACAAAAAACGATGTTGACAACCCTTTTTAAAAATATCCCTCGAGAAGAACTTTTCTAAAAGACGATTAAACAGTTTTAATAAAGGTATATGGAAAGTATATATCTTGAGAAGAATTTCATTGACGATGGTTAATAATAAATATCCTTGAGAATAAATGACGTTGAAACATTGATGGAATTGTCGATTTGGAGGAATCAATCTCCTGGGAGCTGCTGATGTTGATAAAAATTAAAGAGAAATATCGCTATGATAAACAATGTTGAAAGATAAACGAAAAGAAGCTGACAGCGGCGAATAAAGGGCATTGAAAAATCTCTTGAAAAGAAACGATGTATGGATAATCGTCAATGAAAAGTAAAACTATGTTGAAAGCGTACTGAAAAGAACAATGAGGTTGATGAAGGTTAATAAAATTATATCGCTTAAGCTGAAACGATCGACGCTGACAATAAATGCTGAGAATGAAGCGGTATTTTCCATTTTGTCTTCAGCCACCTCAGTAAAATTGAAGAGGAAAGACGATGGAGAGAAAAGGAAGAACGGGAATTCATGCCATCTCATCCCATAGATGAGGTACGGTATACTATACTGAGCAATATTTGAGACGTCTAGTCTATAGAAATTAAAGATTAATTATATAGAAGTTTGCCTCTAATATCTAATTCAAAGCGCTTCAAAAAAGACTGATGTCAGCCTCAATTTAACTGAAATGAAAATAAATTAGATACTTTTAAAAGGACCTCTGAACAAAGTTACCGTTTGTATGGTTTTCAACTATACAATCGTATTATAGAGAGAATATCTACTTATTACTCATCGCAACATATACTCTCAAAATACAATGGGCATGCAGAGTGGACACTTGTATGGTCTTTCTGTCGATTTCCTATACATACGACTTCTCCATGTGGGCGCCCGTTTGGTTCCTATTTCAGTTTGTATGAGCAAACTGATTACTTTGACTTTCACTAGTATTTGTCCCGGAGTTTATGTTCACGTAATACACCACATCCTGCCAACGCATTCTTATAAAGAGAGTTATGGCATGTTTATAACTTGATTCAGAATAGTTGGGTTCTACCATTCTCGGGTATCTTGTGATCAAACTTAGAAAACCATTTTTCCCAGGGTAACATAGCGCGCTTGACCCACTGTTATACATCGAGGAAGGCAATGGTATTATACAATGGCATGGGTATCTTTTATTTCAATTTAACATTTAACTATGTCTAAAAATACTTTTACGGCAGCCCTATATTATTGACGTTGAACAAAAAAAAAATAATAGTCGAAATGATCTATTTCGATTCTTTTTGTATCCCCCACAGATGCCCAACAAGCCAGAGAAACCTGGCATACGCCAGTGTTTCCGTATCCCTTCCCCGGAAATCTCCGATGCCATTGAATACGAGGAAACACCTCCCTCCTCTCCGGGGCCCCGCCCACCTGTACCTGGGGCGTTGTCACCTAACTTCCTGCCTCCCTCCTCCAACGATATCCAATCTAAGGCGCGCCCACCAACCCCCATTAATCCCCGGGGAAGTGACCCAAGGGAGTCTCTTGTTATGGAGCCCTTTATTCCAGTAATACAGGCATGGGGACACGGTCAGGTCACCAGAGATAACCCGATCTCTAAGAAGACGGTCATTCCGCCAATAAAGACCTCGCCTCCATCAACAGTGCTGGCCAGTAGGATGGTCATTTCTGGCGCTGACATTGACCCCCTAGTGGTTCCCGCCTGCAATGGGCGTATTGGTGAGAGAAACAATGATGCCGGTGTCCACTCAGTGGCTGCTGTCTCACCGCCCTCTCGTGACTCGACTGACATTGCCGGTCCGGGGACCAACTCAAGACCCCCAAAGGTCCCGGCTCCACCAAGCTGTGCGCGTGGTCCAGCAAGCCGAATAAACCGGCCACATGAACGGAGAAACCGGTGTGTGAAGGTCAAGGTCCCTGAAGTAAGTAACATTACATGGTAGAACAGATACTTAATTTATACAAAAATCCGAGTATTCTCTCCGTTGATGATAGCATGGTAAGCCCGTCATCAAATGGAATTACGATACATTTGTTTTATTGGTGTTTTGTATCATCAATAGGCATCTGTTGCCGAAATGACAGCCACAAACCGCGAAGCCCATGACCAACCAAGCCTTCCTGGACGACCAATAATGACCAACGTCGAGTAAGACTTCACTATTGAGCCTTTTGTTCTTTTTGGGCATTGAGGTTTTAATTGATACAATTTAAGACACTTGTTATGTACTGGGTAATTGCTGTTGTCACTTTGCTAGTTAACAATTTTAACACTACTAAACATCCTTATCATATGGTCATTCCTCCCACTACTAAAAGAAACTTTTGGGAATAAACTTAACTTCCGACTTTCGTTAAGTTATTGATTAGTAAATTCTGATGACTTTGTGTTACTATGCATGTATTCTCTCAAAACAATTGTATGCTTTCCCTTATCCAATATTTTAGTCAATGATTAACTGTTCTGTGTTTACAGCGCTAAAAAGTTCCACGAACTACAAGAGGTTCTGAAACCTGCATTCATACCACGTAAGTCTTTTTGTATTGACAAACCTTTGCGTATAGAAGATACCAATGTTCCAGAAAATTACCGAGTAATTATATTCGAGAAACAGGGCATTCATTGAATACAGGAACCGAAACCTTTATCATAGATGAATGGACACACGCTCTACACGTTTCGTTTACTAAACTGCGTTCTATAATGAGACCAGATTCTTCTGGTTTGCTCATCGATCATATTTTTATATAATCGTCAGTTGATAAGAGTGATTTAAGATGATGTTTTGTCATAATAAATTAAGTTACTTTCAAACTGATTTGCTTTCTAGCTTGATTAATGAGTGTTAATTGGGAGACGAAATATCTGCATAATGTTATGGAAATAAAATATTGTTTATTTATAATCCAGTTAGGATGTCTCTATTCGACAGACCCACCAGAGCCCGCCTCTCTGGCAACACAGAATGAGGGTTCCAGTTCCACGATTGTAACGTCATCACTCCCACCACCCAAGGCACCAAGAGCTTTCGGGATGTTCATTCCGGCCAGTGATGAGATTGACATAACCGTTCGGACGAACGTCAAGGTAGTGGCCCTTGTCCCACATTATGCCAGGAATGAGCAGGAACTTTCCTTCAAAGCAGGTACGAACAAACGTACAGACACTCAGATGTTAATGGATTCAGGAGGATTCAACTGTATTCTTGTGATAGAACAAAATGATTGTCACACATTGAATTAAATGACACTCACCAAGGCTTGTCGTATTACTGATGTCAAGAGAGTAATATTAGTATCGCGTGATGGCCCATGTGTACATGACAGAAGTGTTTATGTATGTATTGATAAACAGGCATGGCGGCGTATATAGTATATACAGTCTCAGTATATATACTTACAAGGGGCCGCTCTAAAAGGGGATATGGGGAACATTTCAAAATTGTACCTGTGTGAAAGAGATCACAGTCGTTAGAACATTTCGACTTACAATGATTTTCTATAGAAGGAGCTAGCATGAGAGGCTAGCATTGCATAGAGGCAATAGAGAGGTCTGCATTCCCAATAGAGAGGCTCTAGCATTCTCAGTAGAGCCAACAGAGAGGTCAGGAACCATAATAGAGAGGCCAGAATTCGTAGTAGAGAGGCTAGCATTGACAAGAAAGCCAATAGAGAGACCAGCATTCACAATAGAGAGACTAGCATTCACAATAGAGAGACCAGCATTCACAATAGAGAGACTTGCATTCGCAATAGAGAGGCTAGCATTCCCAAGAAAGCCGATAGAGAGGGCAGCATTCACAATAGAGAGGCTATCATTCATAACTGAGAGGCTAGCATTCCCAATAGTGCCAATAGAGAGGCCAGCATTTCAGAATACAGTGGCTTGCATTCCCCATTCGCGTGTGTTAGGAACATAAGTTTTAGCTCATTAACTGCATACTGCATAAATCGATGAATAGTTAATATGTTCTGATGTGATACGTAATAAATTTCAGCACTTTTTTTTCTATCTATTCAGGTCAAACCATAAAACAGAAGAAAGCGGCTAATGGTGATGGACTTGCCTACGGCTGGACGAAGAAAAGTCGATTTACTGCCAGAAAATATGGCTTTTATCCTGCCAACCTCGTCCAGCTGAAGTCGAAAAGAGTGTAAACTAAAATCCACTGTTTATTAAATGGGTCGTATTATAGCCGACATACAGCTAAAACAGACTTTACATAGGGTATTTACACAAGTCGAAAATGTAAACCGATATTCTTGTATATATGAAAGACCCTTATACTTACGTTATACATAATATACGTACATATTACGTAATACTGTTGAGGCAATCTCTAAACCTCTGTACTAATTGCCATATAGTAATTGGTTGGCAGGTCTCGACTGCTCTCGTATATCCTGCGCATGAGGAACCCAGTTTAATCTATAAATAGCAACTGTCACATATACACAACGGTCAGTTAGGAAAAAGAACGACTGTCGTCCAGCCTTCAAAGTGGCTTGACCTCGGTCGGAGTGCATCTGAAGAGTTCATTTACGATGCACCACGCACGGAACGCTTACTCTTTCCTTGCGGTATCGTACCGTCAAAACGCGTCGAAAGCTTGATACACGAAGGAATCTAGCTCTAATGCG
>JAVTVY010027608.1:0-11092 GCA_036873755.1 Hanleya hanleyi
CTCTTGACTCTCATCTAAGTTGCCACATGAACAGGTACAATAGAAGCACACCTGAGATACAATTACAAGCGTCTAGTCCGTCATTCATAATCCAGCCGTCGTCCATTAGAGAATATCCGCGTCCATAATCCAAAGACCTATTCCATTTTCCATATAACAGTATTAGCACCAAATTCAAAAAGACAATCATAGTATACAAAAACATAGGCTTGTTTCCTGCAAGAGAGAAGCGGTCTTTAGATTCTTGGTATGTGTTTTAGGATATAGGTTAACCAGAAGACTATACTGTGAAGCCATGTGACTCTGTCAGTATGTCGGCACCTTTTCTCACTTCCCTTATATGTGTTGTAATTTACCCCTGAAAATGTTGCGTTTAATTCCACGGTGATGACTTTATCCTCATAGACGTGTAACCCCATCTGGGGTATGAGAGTAAGGACGGCTTGTATGACTCGTGACGTGGTTGATAATGACCTAGCTTCTTGGGTACTTGGCAAAAGTAAGTATCGACCTTGGTTTGGAAATGTAGTTTAAATGTCCGCTTCCAGTACGGATTTCGCGGACTATCAACTCAATGCTGTATTTAAATTTCACAGTACATTCAGTTAAAATCTTTACAAACGCTATATTCTAGAATAAATAAATAACAAAGAGAGAGCAAAGGGACATATAAAAATAAAAAAATCTATGATGAAAAATGATGTTGTCTATGTATAAGTTCCTCGGTCTGTTTTAGTCAGGTTATTCTGGTAAATATGTGTTAAATTCAATGCACTTGCCATCGCGTGGTGGATTCGTGTCTTTGTATGCCTTCGTAAGCACAAAGCCGTCCTAAAAACAAAGAGAAAAAAACCCTGACAGAACTGAGCGAGTTCTTCCAGAAATATGGGAATGTAATAGTGGTTGGAGTGTGTATCGAGGATATGGGATGGCACGTGGTACGTCTTATATTGCGTGAAAGTCAAAGGACCATTTTCTGTATTTAACAACCGTTAGTTCGGTGACATCTCAGGGGTATCGCGTCTAGTCTGTTTCGGGTTAAATATTCTGTATCTGGACGTTCCGTTCCTGAAGTGTTGTTACGCAGGGCGCTGTTTTATTGTTATTATTGTCATCCATATGATGTTTCAGGCCGGCCCGTCTCTGGTCTTCAATGTGTTGCGTCGGTATCACACAGAAATAGCAATCTTAATAAATTAATATCCTATCCATGCTCCCCAATCGTACATGTCGCTATATAGGATTTTACGTATTTCAATTGAATTTGGTGTTTTGAGCGCCCATACCATGGATATTTAATAGCATTATGACATCATGGTCGCATCTGGACTCATCCATTTGCAGTCGGGGAGGGGAGATAGGTTCACTGTGTCCATTTACCCCCACTGTTTGCACCAAATATCAGTCCATATATCTAACCCGTATTATGGCGCCACAATGTCGGGACCGCGGCAACATGAAAAGACACCCCGCCAGCGAGCCGGCTAATTCGGCTGAACCAACCAAAAATTCTTTGCCATCAATGTTCCCTTCAAAGCACTATGAAGCGTTCTCGGGATTGGTTAACACGCGAGTTACTGCAAGCCTGTTAGATACTACAAGTGACATATCCAAACGGAGAGCAGATAGGATTTAACTTTAATTAGATTGCAGAAATAGAAGACTTTGTAGAGTTTCGTGTTTTTCTTTGTGGAATACTTTAAGATATCCTAATTCCACCGACAGGCACCCTCGTACTCTCAGTCACACATAAATAGCAATAAATAACTAAGTAAATAAATAAATTGAAGAATAACTAAATTTGTAAATAAATATAATGGGTAAACAGATAAATAAATAATATGGCATACTGAGTCAACAAATACTTAGCCGAATCCATATTGCTGGATGACCATATAGTATTCGTAGGACAATGAGATAGACAGTCCTCAGTATCAAGGTATCTCCGCTATCACCAGTTCGTCTATTATATGCCGAATATTCTTCACCTATGGCGTTTTGGCCGTGCTACTAATGTTATGCATTGATTTAAACTTGGCCGCGTGTTTGTAAGACAGTGGACAGGCGGCCTTCAATATTAAGGTATCTCCGTTGTTGCCATGCCTATTTTCCTCGTATTTATTTCCTCATATTTGCCTATTTTATTTTTAAATATATGTCAGTGATTGATTGAAATTGTAGTTTAAGGGCCGCTTCCCATTCGGATTTCGCGGCCCATCAACTCAATGTTTTATTCGAATTTCGCGGTACATTACTTTGTTTATTGAATATCTTTTCCAGCGCTAAATGTATAAATAAATAAATAAATAAATAAAAAGATAAATAATAAATAACAATGAGAGATTAGTAGAGATATAAATAGAAGTAAATAAGAATCGCTATATGTACAAGTTCGTAAGTCTCCTTTTGGTTTTTGGTTAAGTTATACTGGTAAATATGAGTTCACTGTAATCGCGTGTATGATTCCTTTGTCTTGGTACCCCTTTGTACGCACAAAGCCGTCCAGAAAAAACTGGGAGAACCAAGGGCGTCTTCAGGATTTTTCGGATCGACTTCACTAACGACGCCCTTGGGAACAGGGTGGGTTCTTCCAGAAATCTGTGCCTGTAACAATTGCTTGGAGTGTGTATTGGGGCACAGGGCGGCAGGTCTACGTCCTATATTGCGTGAAAGTCAAAGGATCATATTCTGTGTTAAGGCGTCAGTTAGGTGTCACCTATGGGGTAGCGTGTCGTTGTGGTCTAGGGTCGAGTATTCTGATTCTGGGTGTTCTTGCTATGCGGCGTTGTCACTCAAGGCGCTGTTGGTATTCCTGTAATCGTCTTCCGTCTTCTGTTTCAGGTCTTGTCCAACTCGTCTGTGGTCTTCGGTGTGCCTGTATCATATGAAATAGAAGGCTTGTAGTCATTCTTGTTTTCTAATGTTTTTCGATGCAATAATTTGATATATCTTCCTCCCAACAACAGTGTCAGTGACAGTTCGGCCGTGTGTTATATATGAACAGTTTTCTTTGTGAAATATCGACCTTGAAAATCGGGCCTATTTATGCGATCAGCTTCTGGGAGCTGGCCACGCCCACCTCAATTCTATTGGTTCAATTTTCGACGCGATCCAAATCTATTGTCTCAAAATTAGACGATGTGATTGGTATTTTTCTGGCTCGCTAAATGATCAATTTTCTCGCACAGCCATTGGTTCATTAGACCGAGCGATATAGCTGACCGTGTTTGCCAGAATCCCAGCAAGCTTAACATGGTAGGTTATATGCAGACGCCGAACATCCCCGAGGATCCTCTTCCCCGCACAGCATAGGGCACAAAACAGGCCTGGTCGGGCCTGCCGATTTGCTATTTCCTAGTACAGTCTATAGGTATACCATAGTATAATACAATAATGTAGTATGTTATCGTATACTGCATTATACTTTTTCATAGGGGAAGGCTATTTCGAGTAAATTCGACCTATATACTAGTCATTCGTGACGTCAAGTGACCTTGGACTCCGCGCACCGCATTCTCAAAGAGAGCCGTGTCTACCCGCGGGAGACTCGCAGTAGGGAGTCTCGCGAGACGAGAATGCGCGCACCGGTATTTGTTGCGCGTGACGTCACAACTGCCTCGGATGTTTTCTAGTTTTCATCCACTTCTGCTACTACTCCATTTATGTTCTACTGAAGATCTGTGGAAGTAAGGCGGGATGTAGTGTTGGGGCAAGTTAAAAGTTGCGTGTGTACTTGTGAGATTTGAACCAGTCGTCCTGCACACCGGCTCCGTAGATTCATTGAAATACGATTTTCTTTATGTGCGTATTAAAGTTTTAAAATTGCTAATGTATTTTATTAATTTTTTTTCCATGTGAAAACAAAACTGTCTCGTGAATAATCTCAACACCACGAGGTATAAAGCAAAATGCATTGCTCATGGATTTTCAGATTGCGGAAGTTTATATAACTTGAATAATTGATGAAACATTTATGGAAAATTGATACAAAATGAGTTTTCTTTAAAAACAACACCTCTGAGGAGAAAAAAAAGGTGTGTCCGAGCTTGGATCAATATATGGCCCAAGCCTATGCCGTCTATGCCCAATTAATATTTCATGAAGAAATTGACACCAAACTGAGAAAGAACAGTTTCAGAGTTCGTTACAAAGGATTACTTATAGTGTCGGTTCGTTAATATGAGGATAAACGAGTTGTATTTTCATGTGAACGAGCGGATTATTCTGCTACTACGTCTGTGTGTGCGAAACACCTTCGTAAAAACGGCAACACGGGAGGGTCGCGGGACACGTGCGCGTTTATCCCCGTCCATTATTAAACTGGGAGGGGTCACGGGTGCTGGCCCGTGGAAAACTGACCCGACTAGAGGCACGGGCTCCGTGACCAGCTCAATACAACTCGGAAACCATTCGTATCGACTGTATTTGTAACATCCCGGCGTACAATAAGCTGGGCGGAGATAACAAAGACAAATTGATGTTCAAAGTGACCTCCAAAGTCCCGGAACATTCATAAATGTTTAACTGTAGGGGGACGCATGTGGAATATTTGTATCTGTCTTTTAAATTGTATTGAACAATGCTGTATTATTGAATTGTATATTTTACAAATCCGAGAAGTTTTGTTTGAAAAGAGGTGAAAAAGTAAACCGAGGAGTGAGGTCTGGTTGTCAATAGCACCGGGTCGTTAAGAGTTGGGTGTAAGTCAAAAAACTTTATTTTAATAAGATGCGATACATTCGACTGTTTGTCTGGAATCCCACATCAAACGTGTCGTGTTTTCAGGAATAACAACGCCTCGAGAGCTTTGCAAAGGATATGATAACGGACGGACTGGACGCCCACGTGCCGTTTGACCACAAGACGACTCTAAGAGGGAGCTATGTTCTCAAAACACGCACGTCCAGACAACATGGAATAAGGCGAGGAGCTCGTTAGACGTTATTTTATACAAGGGACCATTCACGACTGATAACAATATCGTCAGCCTCATATTGCGAAAAAAAAGAGTCACTGATCTCCGATAATAATTTCAATCCATATACAATGAGTTACTTATATCGTCGAATGAATTTTCAGCACTGTTTTCATTCTCCTTTTTTTTCTCCACTCTCTTGAACGCAGCCCCCAATGGGGTGAAGGTTAAGTCCCAAAATGAAATAGTATATAGGGAGAAAAAAAATCGTATACCTTAATATTTATCTTGTATTTTTTTTTTAGAAGATCTCAGTCAATATCTTGAGTTTTTTAATAGCGGCATGTTGACGTAGCATATTTGCGCAAAATCGTCACTTTCGAGGTACGGTAGTAGTTGTCTAGAATGGCTTCATATACAGAGAGAGGAGGATGTATTCACCTCGAAACAATTGCTGTTATTCAAAGACTCAGGGCATACCACAATATAAGGTACTTAAACTTATTAAACTGAAGAAAAAAATATTTCGTACATAATATTTTATTCTGGCACCTAAACCTAATGTTCGGTAAACCGCGTCACATGCTTTTAATTCGAAACAGTTTCCTTCAGCGAATGGCACATTTATTTTTCCAACTTCAGTCTTAAAACGACCGATATTTCTCAACCGTGCTCATGAGCAACATGTTTTTAATGAAGGCATTGCAACTCAATTAATGCAAAATCAATCTTGAGTTTCTGACGTGAATGGTACCCCACAAGGGCGTAGACAAGTTGTGAAGTTTGGGGGGGCTTAGGGGGAGAGTCCCCCCTCGCAGCGTAGATTTTTTTTTGAAAATTGATGGTAAATTGGCGCTAACTGGGAGCATTTGAGCGGTAAAAAATTGTAAAAGTTGAACTTTTTTTACGAAAATATCCTATAACAGTGGCGATCACTACGTGATATACAAGGTGAAATGATCATTCAATCCGTAGTTTGCACTATAATTCAAGTTATTTCTTAGACAATACTATGTTGCCTAGATAGCAGGGGCGGTGCATTGATGCGTGGTTGACCGCATGAGTTCTGGTGTTCGTTCTGAAGTTGCCAAACTTATCAAAAATGTAAGCTTAGTGGTCCTTTCTCGGAATAGTAGAGAAAATTATCCATATTCATCAAATTTACACCAGTTAAATAGTGACTTTGTGTCTGGGTTAGATGTTTTACCTGTATTTCTAGGGTTTCTCCGTGAAAATTATTCGAGAGTTCGTATCTCTCGTTTGTGAATAAATAAATACTCAACAAATGACTGGGATCTCAATCAAAAAAAAGTTTATGGTGAAAAAGTTCTGAAAAAATCTTTTTAGCCAACGTGTTGACCTTTTTCGTCCTATGGGCGATATGTGATTGAATTGGAGCACATTATTCGTTTCTCGAAGAAAATCACACGGGGTCTTTGAGTCCGATATCGCCAAACTTTTGCGTTGTTCTCTGACCGATTGCAATTAGTCTATCCCTTCTGGTAAGCATTGTTGATGATAATTTTACTTCCCCTGTAATATGCAACAATTGATAAAGATATGTCACAAGCTAAACATTTACTTCTCTGCTATGTTTGCTTTCTGTTTCATTCTTTCTTTCTTTCCTTTTTTCTCTCTTTTTTTCTTTTTCTTCTGTTTTTTTTTTGTTTTTTTTTGCCGGATGTCAATATTTGGGGGGGCTGAAGCCCCCCCAAGTCCCCCCTTGTCTACGCCCTTGCCCCAGTCGTACAGTAGGAGGACTTTCCAGGAGGACTAAATATCGTTTTACTCCGATAATATAGAAAACTGTTAAACTATCATATTTGGTCATCATTCAATTTACCACTCTATAGCCTTGGGTCAAGCTCTGCCAGAAAATGTAAAAAATCCAAGATGGCCGCTTTGATGACGTCACAGTGACGTCCTGTGCTCGGGGGGTATGCAAATAGGCTCAAAATGACCCCAATATGATCAAATCTTTTGTCGTTCCGGAGATAGCGCAGAAAGTTTGGTTGGGGGGGCATTTTGCTCCACCCTCCCTCAGGCCTGGTAGGGATAATGAAGCAGGATTAGCTTTCAATTTTTTTTTCAGTCATATGACGGCGGTATGCCTACCTGCGACAGAGCGGTCCCAATGCCGCATTTTTATAGCGCTGCCTCACCGAATGAGCATGCCGTGTAGGCAGACATAATACTTAACCCAGTCACATTACCTTGAGACCGGGTCATCCAGCCTTTGATCTGTCTTCGCCAAACTAGAAAGCAAGAAGTTCCATTTGTTAAGTTTTCGGTATGACTCGCCCGGAGATTGACCCAGGACTCCCCGCTTGCGATGTGAACGCTTCAACCTCTAGACCATCATAGTGCAGTCATCTGTTGCTAGTGACAGATGGGCTTAGTCTATAGTATTTCTTGGTTGAACATATCTGTTATGGTAAGTTTCACTGACAAATAGTCCTCGTTGTATTCGATCCTGTATCAGCAATGCTTTATATGGCGTGAGACGTACCGGTATGAGCTGGATGTATTATTAACATGATCTCACGGCACCTAACATGATCTCATGGCACCTAACATGATCTCACGGCACCTAACATGATCTCACGGCACCTAACGTGATCTCACGGCATCTCTTTCGTGATTGACTCGTTGGTACTGTTGATATTGTTGTTTTTGTTGAAGAGACCTGCCAACCCATGAAACCGTTAATTTCGACATTCGGCATGTTTCCTTCTAAATGAGGACATAACAGTAAGAGGACAGTTGTTCGAACTATACCACTTTTGGGGGCGTATACGCCGTTTTTCAAAGTTGAACCACCAATATTGATGCCGGTTCTGATCTTTCAAGTTACCAATAACTGACCATCCCGACGTTTGAAAGTTAACAATAGATCTATATGTACGGTAGTTCAAAAACGGATATTTGAATCTACTGGATATGGATATTGGCTATACTGAATAAGTGGTCTGATAAACCAAATTTGTGTTTTTGAAAACATCAGTCACAAGGTGGCCAAGCATAGTTTGGGTGATTTAAAATAAAATGAAACATATAGTTGACCTTTGTGTGTGCACGGACGGCGATGGATGCGCCGTTCCCACGTACTTCCAGTATCAAATCCTGGAACAGAATATCTGGAAGACACCGTCTTTAGAGAAGGTATCTTCCAGATGGTCATGCCCCAGGATTTGATCCTCACTCCCCAGATTAGTAGAGACGTGCATTCTCTGGGAGGGATGTGCAGTTCATACAGAATGAATCGCATATGTACGTTTATTCGTCGATTCTGATGTTTGAACTAACAAAAATGGTATACCGGTGTGGAAGAAACGGTGGTCCCTCAGATGTGAGTGTCCGCTTGCTATTATTTAACCCTATCTGGCCTGGGCTTTTTGGGACGTATCCTGGCCGGGGGAGCAGGAAATGCTAGGAGGCTGAAACTTACCACACTATATACCCTTGAGTCAAGATCTACCAGAAAATGTAAAAAAAATCCAAGATGGCCGCTTTGATGACGTCACAGTGACGTCATTTTCAAAAACGGCATTCTTTGGTCGGATTTTCCGAATTTTTAGCTCATCTGGGCCGAAGGCCCGATGAGCTTATGCCATGGCCTGATTGTCCGTCATCCGCCGTCCGTCGTCCGTCGTGCGTAAACATCTTCTTCTCTGAAACCGCTTGGCCGATTAAGCTGAAACTTGGCATGCATGTTCCCCGCAATGAGTACACCAGAATTTGTTCATGCCGTGTCGATACAATTTTAAATATGGCTCCCATTGGCGGCCATCTTGAATTTGCCAGTGAAATCTTGTCATCATTATTTTTCGGTAACTACTTCATGGATCTTTGTCAAATTTGGTACACCAGTTCCCCTTTGAGTCTAGTTGTACAACATGTGTACTTTAGTCCAATTTGGATATCCAATATGGCCACCAGGCGGCCATCTTGGATTTCCCCATGAAACTTTGTTATCGCCATTTCTCAGGAGCTACTGTATGGATCTTTCTCAAATTTGGTACACAGGTTCAGCTTGGGGTCTAGTTGTGCAAGATACCTTTTGTGATCTGATTCAAAAATCCAATATGGCCACCAGGCGGCCATCTTGGATTTCCTGATGAAACATTGTTATCGCGATTTCCCAGGAACTACTGCATAGATCTTTCTCAAATTTGGTACACAGGTTTCCCTTGGGGTCTAGTTGTGCAAGATACCTTTTGTGGTCTGATTTAAAAATCCAATATGGCCACCAGGCGGCCATCTTGGATTTCCCCATGAAACATTGTTATTGCGATTTCTCAGGAAGTACAGCATGGATCTTTCCGAAATTTGGTACACAGGTTTCCCTAGTGCGAGATACCTTTTGTTATTTGATTCGAAAATCCAATATGGCCATCAGGTGGCCATCTTGGATTTCCCTATGAAACTTTGTTATCGGGATTTCTCCGGTACTACTGCATTGATCTTCCTCAAATTTGATACACAGGTTCCCCTTGGGGTCTAGTTGTGCAAGATACCTTTTGTGGTCTGATTCAAAAGCCCAATATGGCCACCAGACGGCCATCTTGGATTTCCAGATGAAACATTGTTATCGCGATTTCTCAGGAACTACTGCATGGATCTTTCTCAAATTTGGTACACAGGTTCCCCTTGTGGACTAGTTGTGCAAGATATCTTTTCTGCTCTGATTCAAAAATCCAATATGGCCACCAGGCGGCCATCTTGAATTTTCCTGTGAAACTTCGTTATCATGATTTCTCAGGAAGTACTGCATTGATCTTTCTCAAATTTGATACATACGTTCCCCTTGGGGTCTAGTTGTGCAAGATACCTTTTGTGGTCTGATTCAGAAATCCAATATGGCCACCAAGCGGCCATCCTGGATTGAAACATTGAAACATTGTTATCATGATTTCTCAGGAAGTACTGCATGGATCTTTCTCAAATTTGGTACACAGGTTCCCCTTGGGGTCTAGTTGTGCAAGATACCCTTTGTTATTTGATTCAAAAATCCAGTATGGCCCCAAGGTGGCCATCTTGGATTTCCCCATGAAACTTTGTTATCACGATTTCTCAGGAACTACTACATTGATCTTTCTCAAATTTGATACATACGTTCCCCTTGGGGTCTAGTTGTGCAAGATACCTTTTGTGGTCTGATTCAGAAATCCAATATGGCCACCAAGCGGCCATCCTGGATTGAAACATTGAAACATTGTTATCGCGATTTCTCAGGAACTACTTCATGGATCTTTTTCAAATTTGATACACAGGTTCCCCTTGGGGTCTAGTTGTGCAAGATACCTTTTGTGGTCTGATTCAAAAATCCAATATGGCCACCAGGCAGCCATCTTGGGTTTCCCCATGAAACATTGTTATTGCGATTTCTCAGGAAGTACTGCATGGATCTTTCCGAAATTTGGTACACAGGTTCCCCTAGTGCGAGATACCTTTTGTTATTTGATTCGAAAATCCAATATGGCCACCAGGTGGCCATCTTGGATTTCCCCATGAAACTTTGTTATCGGGATTTCTCCGGTACTACTGCATTGGTCTTCCTCAAATTTGAGACACAGGTTCCCCTTGGGGTCTAGTTGTGCAAGATACCTTTTGTGATCTGATTCAAAAATCCAATATGGCCACCAAACGGCCATCTTGGATTTCCAGATGAAACATTGTTATCGCGATTTCTCAGGAACTACTGCATGGATCTTTCTCAAATTTGGTAGACAGGTTCCCCTTGTGGACTCGTTGTGCAAGATATCTTTTCTGCTCTGATTCAAAAATCCAATATGGCCACCAGGCGGCCATCTTGAATTTTCCTGTGAAACTTCGTTATCATGATTTCTCAGGAAGTACTGCATGGATCTTTCTCAAATTTGGTACACAGGTTCCCCTTGGGGTCTAGTTGTGCAAGATACCCTTTGTTATTTGATTCAAAAATCCAGTATGGCCCCAAGGTGGCCATCTTGGATTCCCCATGAAACTTTGTTATCACGATTTCTCAGGAACTACTACATTGATCTTTCTCAAATTGGATACATACGTTCCCCTTGGGGTCTAGTTGTGCAAGATACCTGTTGTGGTCTGATTCAGAAATCCAATATGGCCACCAAGCGGCCATCCTGGATTGAAACATTGAAACATTGTTATCGCGATTTCTCAGGAACTACTTCA